>JAWPHD010002128.1:0-274103 GCA_037043455.1 Cyrtodaria siliqua | reverse complement strand
CCCTAGGATCGATGCTGGTTGGATGGTTGTATCCGTCTGTTTATGCCCTGTAATTACATATGACCAAGGGGTTATGACCCCAGAGAATTATGTCCCCAGGAGTAGGGATTGACCCTACAATCTATGCTGGTTGGATGGTTGTATCCGTCTGTATATGCCCTGTAATTACATATGACCCAGGGTTATGGCCCAAGAGATTTATGTCCCCAGGAGTAGGGATATACCCTAGGATCGATGCGGGTTGGATGGTTGTATCCGTCTGTTTATGCCTGTAATAACATATGACCCAGGGGTTATAGCCCCTAAGATGTATGTCCCCAGGAGTAGGGATAGGCCCTAGAATCGATGCTGGTTCGATGGATGTATCCGTCTGTTTATGCCCTGTAATTACATATGAACCAGGGACTATGGCCCTAGAGATTTATGTCCCCAGGAGTAGGGATAGACACTAGGATCGATGCTGGTTGGATGGTTGTATCCGTCTGTTTATGCCCTGTAATTACATATGACCCAGGGCTTATGACCCCAGAGAATTATGTCCCCAGGAGTAGAGATAGACCCTACAATCGATGCTGGTTGGATGGTTGTATCCGTCTGTATATGCCCTGTAATTACATATGACCCAGGGGTTATGGCCCCAGAGATCTATGTCCCCAGGAGTAGGGATAGACCCGAGGATCGATGCGGGTTGGATGGTTGTATCCGTCTGTTTATGCCTGTAATTACATATGACCCAGGGGTTATAGCCCCTGAGATTTATGTCCCCAGGAGTAGGGATAGGCCCTAGGATCGATGCTGGTTCGATGGTTGTATCCGTCTGTTTATGCCCTGTCATTACATACGACCCAGGGGTTATGACCCCAGAGAATTATGTCCCCAGGAGTAGGGATAGACCCTACAATCGATGCTGGTTGGATGGTTGTATCCGTCTGTATATGCCCTGTAATTACATATGACCCAGGGGTTATGGCCCCAGAGATTTATGTCCCCAGGAGTAGGGATAGACCCTAGGATCGATGCGGGTTGGATGGTTGTATCCGTCTGTTTATGCCTGTAATTACATATGACCCAGGGGTTATATCCCCTGAGATTTATGTCCCCAGGAGTAGGGATAGGCCCTATGATCGATGCTGGTTCGATGGTTGTATCCGTCTGTTTATGCCCTGTAATTACATATGAACCAGGGGCTATGGCTCCAGAGATTTATGTCCCCAGGAGTAGGGATAGACCCTAGGATCGATGCTGTTTGGATGGTTGTATCCGTCTGTTTATGCCTGTAATTACATATGAACCAGGGGCTATGTCTCCAGAGAGTTATGTCCCCAGGAGTAGAGATAGGCCCCTAGGATCGATGCTGGTTGGATGGTTGTATCCGTCTGTTTATGCCCTGTCACATATGACCCAGGGGTTATGGCCCCAGAGAATTATGTCCACAGGAGTAGGGATAGATCCTAGGATCGATGCTGGTTGGATGGTTGTATCCGTCTGTTTATGCCCTGTAATTACATATGACCCAGGGGTTATGGGCCCAGAGATTTATGTCCCCAGGAGTAGGGATAGACCCAAGTATCGATGCGGGTTTGATGGTTGTATCCGTCTGTTTATGCCCTGTAATTACATATGACCCAGGGGTTATGTCCCCAGAGATTTATGTACCCATGAGTAGGGATAGACCCTAGTATCGTTGCGGGTTGGATAGTTGTATCCGTCTGTTCATGCCCTGTAATTACATATAACCCAGGGGTTATGTCCCCAGAGATTTATGTCCCCATGAGTAGGGATGGACCCTAGGATCGCTGCTGGTTGGATGGTTGTATCCGACTGTTTATGCCCTGTAATTACATATGACCCAGGATTTATGGCCCCAGAGAATTATGTCCCCAGGAGTAGGGATAGACCTTAGGATCGATGCTGGTTGGATGATTGTATCCGTCTGTTCATGCTCTGCCACATATGACCCAGGGGTTATGGCCCCAGAGATTTATGTCCCCAGGAGTAGGGATAGACCCTAGGATCGATGCTGATTGGATGGTTGTATCCGTCTGTCCATGCCCTGTAATATCATATGACCCAGGGGTTATGGCCCCAGAGATTTATGTCCCCAGGAGTAGGGATAGGCCCCTAGGATCGATGCTGGTTGGATGGTTGTATCCGTCTGTTTATGCCCTGTAATTACATATGACCCAGGGGTTATGACCCCAGAGAATTATGTCCCCAGGAGTAGGGATAGACCCTAAAATCTATGCTGGTTGGATGGTTGTATCCGTCTGTTTATGCCTGTAATTACATATGACCCAGGGGTTATGTCCCCAGAGAAGTATGTCCCCATGAGTAGGGATGGACCCTAGGATCGCTGCTGGTTGGATGGTTGTATCCGACTGTTTATGCCCTGTAATTACATATGACCCAGGATTTATGGCCCCAGAGAATTATGTCCCCAGGAGTAGGGATAGACCTTAGGATCGATGCTGGTTGGATGATTGTATCCGTCTGTTCATGCTCTGCCACATATGACCCACGGGTTATGGCCCCAGAGATTTATGTCCCCAGGAGTAGGGATATACCCTAGGATCGATGCTGATTGGATGGTTGTATCCGTCTGTCCATGCCCTGTAATTACATATGACCCAGGGGTTATGGCCCCAGAGATTTATGTCCCCAGGAGTAGGGATAGACCCTAGGATCGATGCTGGTTGGATGGTTGTATCCGTCTGTTTATGCCCTGTAATTACATATGACCCAGGGGTTATGACCCCAGAGAATTATGTCCCCAGGAGTAGGGAAAGACCCTAAAATCTATGCTTGTTGGATGGTTGTATCCGTCTGTATATGCCCTGTAATTACATATTACCCAGGGGTTATGGCCCCAGAGATTTATGCCCCCAGGAGTAGGGATAAACCCTAGGATCGATGCGGGTTGGATGGTTGTATCCGTCTGTTTATGCCTGTAATAACATATGACCCAGGGGTTATAGCCCCTGAGATGTATGTCCCCAGGAGTAGGGATAGGCCCTAGGATCGATGCTGGTTCGATGGTTGTATCCGTCTGTTTATGCCCTGTAATTACATATGAACCAGGGACTATGGCCCCAGAGATTTATGTCCCCAGGAGTAGGGATAGACACTAGGATTGATGCTGGTTGGATGGTTGTATCCGTCCGTTTATGCCTTGTAATTACATATGACCCAGGGGTTATGACCCCAGAGAATTATGTCCCCAAGAGTAGAGATAGACCCTACAATCGATGCTGGTTGGATGGTTGTATCCGTCTGTATATGCCCTGTAATTACATATGACCCAGGGGTTATGGCCCAAGAGATTTATGTCCCCAGGAGTAGGGATATACCCTAGGATCGATGCGGGTTGGATGGTTGTATCCGTCTGTTTATGCCTGTAATAACATATGACCCAGGGGTTATAGCCCCTAAGATGTATGTCCCCAGGAGTAGGGATAGGCCCTAGAATCGATGCTGGTTCGATGGATGTATCCGTCTGTTTATGCCCTGTAATTACATATGAACCAGGGACTATGGCCCTAGAGATTTATGTCCCCAGGAGTAGGGATAGACACTAGGATCGATGCTGGTTGGATGGTTGTATCCGTCTGTTTATGCCCTGTAATTACATATGACCCAGGGCTTATGACCCCAGAGAATTATGTCCCCAGGAGTAGAGATAGACCCTACAATCGATGCTGGTTGGATGGTTGTATCCGTCTGTATATGCCCTGTAATTACATATGACCCAGGGGTTATGGCCCCAGAGATCTATGTCCCCAGGAGTAGGGATAGACCCGAGGATCGATGCGGGTTGGATGGTTGTATCCGTCTGTTTATGCCTGTAATTACATATGACCCAGGGGTTATAGCCCCTGAGATTTATGTCCCCCAGGAGTAGGGATAGGCCCTAGGATCGATGCTGGTTCGATGGTTGTATCCGTCTGTTTATGCCCTGTCATTACATACGACCCAGGGGTTATGACCCCAGAGAATTATGTCCCCAGGAGTAGGGATAGACCCTACAATCGATGCTGGTTGGATGGTTGTATCCGTCTGTATATGCCCTGTAATTACATATGACCCAGGGGTTATGGCCCCAGAGATTTATGTCCCCAGGAGTAGGGATAGACCCTAGGATCGATGCGGGTTGGATGGTTGTATCCGTCTGTTTATGCCTGTAATTACATATGACCCAGGGGTTATATCCCCTGAGATTTATGTCCCCAGGAGTAGGGATAGGCCCTATGATCGATGCTGGTTCGATGGTTGTATCCGTCTGTTTATGCCCTGTAATTACATATGAAACCAGGGGCTATGGCTCCAGAGATTTATGTCCCCAGGAGTAGGGATAGACCCTAGGATCGATGCTGTTTGGATGGTTGTATCCGTCTGTTTATGCCTGTAATTACATATGAACCAGGGGCTATGTCTCCAGAGAGTTATGTCCCCAGGAGTAGAGATAGGCCCTAGGATCGATGCTGGTTGGATGGTTGTATCCGTCTGTTTATGCCCTGTCACATATGACCCAGGGGTTATGGCCCCAGAGAATTATGTCCACAGGAGTAGGGATAGATCCTAGGATCGATGCTGGTTGGATGGTTGTATCCGTCTGTTTATGCCCTGTAATTACATATGACCCAGGGGTTATGGGCCCAGAGATTTATGTCCCCAGGAGTAGGGATAGACCCAAGTATCGATGCGGGTTTGATGGTTGTATCCGTCTGTTTATGCCCTGTAATTACATATGACCCAGGGGTTATGTCCCCAGAGATTTATGTACCCATGAGTAGGGATAGACCCTAGTATCGTTGCGGGTTGGATAGTTGTATCCGTCTGTTCATGCCCTGTAATTACATATAACCCAGGGGTTATGTCCCCAGAGATTTATGTCCCCATGAGTAGGGATGGACCCTAGGATCGCTGCTGGTTGGATGGTTGTATCCGACTGTTTATGCCCTGTAATTACATATGACCCAGGATTTATGGCCCCAGAGAATTATGTCCCCAGGAGTAGGGATAGACCTTAGGATCGATGCTGGTTGGATGATTGTATCCGTCTGTTCATGCTCTGCCACATATGACCCAGGGGTTATGGCCCCAGAGATTTATGTCCCCAGGAGTAGGGATAGACCCTAGGATCGATGCTGATTGGATGGTTGTATCCGTCTGTCCATGCCCTGTAATATCATATGACCCAGGGGTTATGGCCCCAGAGATTTATGTCCCCAGGAGTAGGGATAGGCCCTAGGATCGATGCTGGTTGGATGGTTGTATCCGTCTGTTTATGCCCTGTAATTACATATGACCCAGGGGTTATGACCCCAGAGAATTATGTCCCCAGGAGTAGGGATAGACCCTAAAATCTATGCTGGTTGGATGGTTGTATCCGTCTGTTTATGCCTGTTATTACATATGACCCAGGGGTTATGTCCCCAGAGAAGTATGTCCCCATGAGTAGGGATGGACCCTAGGATCGCTGCTGGTTGGATGGTTGTATCCGACTGTTTATGCCCTGTAATTACATATGACCCAGGATTTATGGCCCCAGAGAATTATGTCCCCAGGAGTAGGGATAGACCTTAGGATCGATGCTGGTTGGATGATTGTATCCGTCTGTTCATGCTCTGCCACATATGACCCACGGGTTATGGCCCCAGAGATTTATGTCCCCAGGAGTAGGGATATACCCTAGGATCGATGCTGATTGGATGGTTGTATCCGTCTGTCCATGCCCTGTAATTACATATGACCCAGGGGTTATGGCCCCAGAGATTTATGTCCCCAGGAGTAGGGATAGACCCTAGGATCGATGCTGGTTGGATGGTTGTATCCGTCTGTTTATGCCCTGTAATTACATATGACCCAGGGGTTATGACCCCAGAGAATTATGTCCCCAGGAGTAGGGAAAGACCCTAAAATCTATGCTTGTTGGATGGTTGTATCCGTCTGTATATGCCCTGTAATTACATATTACCCAGGGGTTATGGCCCCAGAGATTTATGCCCCCAGGAGTAGGGATAAACCCTAGGATCGATGCGGGTTGGATGGTTGTATCCGTCTGTTTATGCCTGTAATAACATATGACCCAGGGGTTATAGCCCCTGAGATGTATGTCCCCACGAGTAGGGATAGGCCCTAGGATCGATGCTGGTTCGATGGTTGTATCCGTCTGTTTATGCCCTGTAATTACATATGAACCAGGGACTATGGCCCCAGAGATTTATATCCCCAGGAGTAGGGATAGACACTAGGATTGATGCTGGTTGGATGGTTGTATCCGTCCGTTTATGCCTTGTAATTACATATGACCCAGGGGTTATGACCCCAGAGAATTATGTCCCCAAGAGTAGAGATAGACCCTACAATCGATGCTGGTTGGATGGTTGTATCCGTCTGTATATGCCCTGTAATTACATATGACCCAGGGGTTATGGCCGCAGAGATCTATGTCCCCAGGAGTAGGGATAGACCCGAGGATCGATGCGGGTTGGATGGTTGTATCCGTATGTTTATGCCTGTAATTACATATGACCCAGGGGTTATAGCCCCTGAGATTTATGTCCCCAGGAGTAGGGATAGGCCCTAGGATCGATGCTGGTTCGATGGTTGTATCCGTCTGTTTATGCCCTGTAATTACATATGAACCAGGGGCTATGGCCCCAGAGATTTATGTCCCCAGGAGTAGGGATAGACCCTAGGATCGATGCTGGTTGGATGGTTGTATCCGTCTGTTTATGCCCTGTAATTACATATGACCCAGGGGTTATGGCCCCAGAGAATTATGTCCCCAGGAGTACGGATAGACCCTAGGATCTATGCTGGTTGGATAGTTGTATCCGTCTGTTTATGCCCTGTAATTACATATGACCCGGGGATTATCGACCCAGAGAATTATGTCCCCAGGAGTAGGGATAGTCCCTAGGATCGATGCTGGTTGGATGGTTGTATCCGGCTGTTTATGCCATTTTATTACATATGACCCAGGGGTTATGGCCCCAGAGATTTATGTCTCCTGGTGTAGGGATAGACCCTACGATCGATGCTGGTTGGATGGTTGTATCCGTCTGATTATGCCCTGTAATTACATATGACCCAGGGGTTATGGCCCCAGAGATTTATGTCCCCAGGAGTAGGGATAGACCCTAGGATCGATGCGGGTTGGATGGTTGTATCCGTCTGTTTATGCCCTGTAACATATGACCCAGGGGTTATGGCCCCAGAGAATTATGTCCTTAGGAGTAGAGATAGACCCTAGGATCGATGCTGGTTGGATGGTTGTATCCGTCAGTTTATGCCCTGACACATATGACCCAGGGGTTATGGCCCCAGAGAATTATGTCCACAGGAGTAGGGATAGATCCTAGGATCGATGCTGGTTGGATGGTTGTATCCGTCTGTTTATGCCCTGTAATTACATATGACCCACGGGTTATGGCCCCAGAGATTTATGTCCCCAGGAGTAAGGATAGACCCAAGTATCGATGCGGGTTGGATGGTTGTATCCGTCTGTTTATGCCTGTAATTACATATGACCCAGGGGTTATATCCCCAGAGATTTATGTCCCCATGAGTAGGGATAGACCCTAGCATCGATGCGGGTTGGATAGTTGTATCCGTCTGTTCATGCCCTGTAATTACATATGACCCAGGGGTTATGTCCCCAGAGATTTATGTCCCCATGAGTAGGGATAGACCCTAGGATTGCTGCTGGTTGGATGGTTGTATCCGTCTGTTTATGCCCTGTAATTACATATGACCCAGGATTTATGGCCCCAGAGAATTATGTCCCCAGGAGTAGGGATAGACCCTAGTATCGATGGATGGTTGTATCCGTCTGTTTATGCCCTGTAATTACATATACATGGCTATAGGGTGGAATCTCAACGGTTTTTAAGTTATAACCCAGGGGCTATGGCCCCAGAGATTTATTTCCCGATGAGTAGGGAAAGACCCTAGGATCGATGCTGGTTGGATGGTTGTATCCGTCTGTTTATGTCCTGTAATTACATATGACCCAGGGGTTATGACCCCAGAGAATTATGTCCCCAGGAGTAGGGATAGACCCTATTATCGATGGATGGTTGTATCCGTCTGTTTATCCCCTGTAATTACATATACATGGCTATAGGGTGGAATCTCAACGGTTTTCAAGTTATAGCCAGGGGCTATGTCCTCCGGTGTGGGGTTAAAGTGTCCCCTATATAAGTCCATGTTAAACATATGGTAGGGTCTTATTTGACTCCATTTCTCGATTTGATCAATGCTGATAATAGGGACCATACGATTATGGAATATGCAAAATATTAAACCTCTAGCTCATGTAATTTCAGAGAAGATGCTTGTTATACCATATAACAGACAAGCCATATTTATTATACCATGCCATACAAGTCATGCTTGGTATACCACATAATAGACAAGCCATGCTTGTTATACAAAACAATAGACAAGTAATGCTTGTTATACAATATAACAAACAAGTTATGCTTGTTATACCATATAACAGACAAGTCATGCTTGTTATATCATATAACAGACAAGCCATGCTTGTTATATCATACAAAGGACAAGCCATGCTTGTTATATCATACAAAAGACAAGTCATGCGTTTTATACCATATAACAGACAAGCCATGCTTGTTATACCATATAACAGACAAGCCATGCTTGTTATATCATACAAAAGACAAGTCATGCTTGTTATACCATATAATAGACAAACAATGCTTGTTATACCATATAATAGACAAGTCATGCCTGTTATACCATACAAAAGACAAGCCATGCTTGTTATACTATAAAAAAGACAAGCCATGCTTTTTATACCATAGAAATGTCAAAGTTTTGCTTTTTATACCATAGAATA
This sequence comes from Cyrtodaria siliqua, assembly GCA_037043455.1. Taxonomy (NCBI): domain Eukaryota; kingdom Metazoa; phylum Mollusca; class Bivalvia; order Adapedonta; family Hiatellidae; genus Cyrtodaria; species Cyrtodaria siliqua. The sequence continues at coordinate 265,237 of JAWPHD010002128.1, read as the reverse complement.
GACAAGTCATGCTTGTTATACCATACAAAAGACAAGCCATGCTTGTTATACCATAAAAAAGACAAGCTATGCTAATTATACCATACAAAAGACAAGTCATGATTGTTATACCATATGATAGACAAGCCGTGCTTGTTATACCATACAAAAGACAAGTCATGTTTGTTATACAATACAATAGACAAGCCATGCTTGTTATACCATACAAAAGACAAACCATGCTAGTTATACCATACAAAGGACAAGTCATGTTTCTTATACCATACAATAGACAAGTCATGCGTGTTATACCATATAATAGACAAGCCATGCTTGTTATACCATACAAAAGACAAGCCATGCTTTTTAAACCATATAACAGCCAACTCATGCTTGTTATACCATAAAACAAACAAGTCATGCTTGTTATACCATACAATAGACAAGGCATGTTTGTTATAACATATAATAGTCAATCCATGCTTGTTATACCATGTAATAGAGAAGCCGTGGTTGTTATACGATAGAATAAACAAGCCGTGGTTGTTATGCCATATAAAAAACAAGCCATGCTTATTATACCATGTAATAGACAAGCCGTGGTTGTTATACGATATAATAAACAAGCCGTGCTTGTTATGCCATATAATAAACAAGCCATGCGTGTTATACCATAAAATAGACAAGCCATGCTTGTTTTGCCATACAAAAGACAATCTATGTTTGTTATAACCACACAAAGACAAGTCAAGCTTGTTATACCAAATAATAGACAAGCCACGCTTGTTATACCATACAAGAGACAATCCATGTTTGTTATACCACACAAAAGACAAATATTGCTTGTTATACCTTATAACAGATAAGACATGCTTGTTATACCGTATAACAGACAAGTCATGCTTGTTATACAAAAGACAAGCTATGCTTTTTATACCATAGAATAGACAAGCCATGCTTGTTATACCATATAATAGACAAGCCATGTTTGTTATACCATATGATAGACAAGCCATGCTTGTTATACCATATGATCGACACGCCATGTTTTTATATCATAGAATAGACAAGCCATACATGTTATACCATATAATTGAAAAGACATTCTTTATATACCATAGATTAGACAAGCCATGCTTGTTATACCATATAATAGACATGGCCATGCTCGTTATACAATATGATAGACAAGTCAAACTTGTTATACCATATAATAGACAAGCCATGTTTGTTATAACATATAATAGAAAAGCCATGTTTTTTATACCATAGAATAGACAAACCATGCCAGTTATACCATATGATAGACAAGTTATGATCGGTATACCATAGGTTAGACAAGATATGCTTGTTATAGCATAAAATAGACAAGTCATGCGTGTTTATACCATATGATAGACAAGTTATACTTGTTATACCATATGATAGACAAGTCATGCGTGTTATACCATATATTGTGGTTTATAGTGTGTGGTGTTAATTAAGCATGTGTCACTAACAAATGAAATTGACTTTAATAGGTCATTAAATCTGTATAATTAATGTTTATCCAACACATTATATTTATTTAGAGCCTTCCCAAGCGGGGTTGGTGGCACACGGGGAATCTGGGAACCTTTCCTACCGAATAGATTCCTAACGAATAGATTCCTGTGGTTCTTTAACTTGCTTGGAGTAAACGTCCGAAACACGGGACCTCCCGATTCGCGTAACATCCGATGGACAAGATGCCTAATAACACACCGACGAAACTCAGTGTCGTCGGGGACGGGGAACATTTACTCTACATATTACCATATCCAATTCGTATGTTTATATTGATGTCTTTGTTTTTGGATATAATCTTCGGCCAAGTGGGTAGCAAAGTTTATTCTGATCAGGGTACATAGTCCAAGCACGTTCAAGAGCCATAGGAAACTATTTGATAGTAAGGGTAGGGAAATGGTGGTCCCGGAATTCTGTAATCTCTCTCTCTCTCTCTCTATCTCACTCTCTCTCTTTCTCTCTCGCAAACTCTCTCTCTTTCTCTCTCTCCCCTCTCTCCCTCTCTCTCTCTCTCTCTCTCTCTCAGACCAGAACAGCACGGTGTTAACAAGTAAATATGTTTAAATGTTAGATTATACCAAAAAGAAGATTTATTCAGTATCGTCTTTAACATGTTTAGGTTCTGTCAGCCCAAGTAGGTTATCATCTGACGTACCTTGGACAGTTTTAATCATGTATATACATCAATAAGCCTTAATAATCTTGATAAACAAATAGCGGATATCGGATTTGAGGTTAGGATCCATAATTGTGCAAAAACTGTTCAAAGTGCATACACTCATATTGACCGTAAACCAGTTTAATGGCAAAATGTTTATACTTCTATATAATTTGTAAATTGTAGAGGGCGGGGTTTGGGGAGCAATGTAGAGGGCGGGGTTTGGGGAGCAATGTAGAGGACGAGGTTGGGGATCGATCGCTAGATCACATCCTCCCCTGAACCAGTTTAACGTCAGTCGTTATACATGTATTTACTATTAAAGTCCCGATCCCGCCAACAACAGCCCAATTTTAAAACATATGTACACCGTTTCTAAACCTACTGAAGACGAGGTATGTGTATGTAACTCAAATATATTGAGAATCCAAACTTTATAGAAACAATATAAACGGCATTAATCAGCCATGCCAAACCCCATAAAATGGAGTCTCGAATTAAGAGTAACCAACTCGTAATTCGTTTTACGAATATTCAATCATGGATATTTTAAGAACACGTAAATAAACCTATACCTTTAATTAGCAGATATACATTATTGTATGACCTGAACACCTGCATAGAGTGTTGATGAACGTTTTTTTTTAGTGTAATTTTGCCGTTATTTGGCGGTTAGTAACGTCAGTCGTTATACATGTATTTACTATTAAAGTCCCGATCCCGCCAACAACAGCCCAATTTTACAACATATGTACACCGTTTCTAAACCTACTGAAGACGAGGTATGTGTATGTAACTCAAATATATTGAGAATCCAAACTTTATAGAAACAATATAAACGGCATTAATCAGCCATGCCAAACCCCATAAAATGGAGTCTCGAATTAAGAGTAACCAACTCGTAATTCGTTTTACGAATATTCAATCACGGATATTTTAAGAACACGTAAATAAACCTATACCTTTAATTAGCAGATATACATTATTGTATGACCTGAACACCTGCATAGAGTGTTGATGAACGTTTTTTTTAGTGTAATTTTGCCGTTATTTGGCGGTTAGTTTCTACACGGTTTAAATTAACATTTAACATTAATGTAGTATCCCGAACGCCGGATTCTTATCCCAGCTCCTTCCATCTCCCGCCTTCCCAGATCGAATTTCTGAAAGTTGGTAATTGAGGTACTAGGCAGACCATAACACTTTTTGTTTTGGTTCCCTAACACCAATAAGACCTTTATAAACAGTTTGTGTGTTGTTTACCCTATAACGTCAATAAAGTTAAACTGATACATAGTTACCACTGTTGTCTACAGTGTGAGGGGAGATAACTGGACCCAAAGTTAAACTGGTATATAGTTAACACTGTTGTCTACAGTGTGAGGGGAGATAACTGGACCCAAAGTTAAACTGATACATAGTTAACACTGTTGTGTAAAGTGTGAGGGGAGATAACTGGACCCAAAGTTAAACTGATACATAGTTAACACTGTTGTCTACAGTGTGAGGGGAGATAACTGGACCCAAAGTTAAACTGATACATAGTTAACACTGTTGTCTTCAGTGTGAGGAGAGATAACTAGTCCCAATCCACCCCGACCCCCAATCCTGTCTTAAAGGGACACATGGCAATCTTGATTTTTTAACACTCTAGGCGACCCGTTAGTTTTTATTCATAACTTGCATAACATTTGTTCAATCATTAATATTAATTATAAGAATAGTATAAAAATTATTTTTACATATTATTAACTGTTAATTATATTGCACCAATATTTTAATACATATAAACCTATGGTAGAATAAGACGAACAAATGAAAACTCAAACATGCATTTAAGTATATGCAAGCAGATTTAAAGTCAAAATGATACTGGATACATAAACGAGACGCTAGTTTCAATGCTTGATAAACACTTCCAAATTGCCGTGTGTCCCTTTAAAGTATGGCTCCATCAGACATAGACATGTTTTATGTTCTACTTTCGTTTCGAATATATAGTTTAAATGCATTTTAAGAATGTATCAATGAATGTAAAAATGTGTTACACATGTTTAAGCGGAATAAGTTAACTTTACTAATAGTTTTATATAGTTACATGGTTTATAAAGTTCCTATAGAATTCTACTTTCGTTTTAACACTTGCTAGTTTTTCGTTTAACGACTGCAGCACCTATTCGAATGTGTAATGGAACAATAATCACGATATTCTCTGTACTACAACACAAACACTTTAAGTAATAGAAACAATATATTACCTTAACAAGATCTAGTCGTGTTGACCTGTAGTCAGCTTTTTCGTAAAATGTTAGGTAGATACTTATGACGTTGTAAGCGATGTTACAGTAGCTTAATGGGTACTACAAAGTAATGCAAGTACCGAAAGCCTGTTCAAAGTAAGTTGTATTGTATAAACTAATATTTATTTCCGTACATTTTGAAGAAATGAGTTATCCTTCGTTTGCTAAACAATTGAATGTTGTTTAACGGCTCATCAACACAGTAACCGGTCTACCGCCCCAGAGAGATGGGAAGGATATATAGGAATCCGGGAAACGTGCCCTACTCTTATTATCGAATAGATTCCTATGGTTCTTTAACGTGCTCGGATAATAGACCGATACACGGAACCGCCCGGTTTACGTCCCCATCCGACGGACGAGGCTAAGGGAAAATGTCTTGCCCAAGAACACACCGACGAAACTCAGTGGCAACAAAGAGGATTGAACCCGGGGCATCTGGTTATAAATCCGACTGCGCCACGCCAGCCCTCTTGTTTGCTAAACTGACGGATTTACAAAAGTTGTATGTAATTCATTAACAGCAGCTGTTAAATAACTGATAATAATTTAGAATAATAAATAGTTTGTTTGTGTGTTGTTTTTACGTCATTTTCAACCCACGAATTTTTGTGGTGGAGGCAGACCACCCATTTTTCCTGGGTAAAACAAGTACTGCACACCTCCAGCTATCCGTAAAAAGCGGCACTTCCTCACTTAAATGTCGAGCTGCCCGTGGGAATGAAACCCGTAACGGTGAGAGGCGAGAAGGATTTCAACGCAACGCCGTTAACCCCTCGGCCACGGAGACGCTTACAATAGTAAAATAAGTGAAGTGTCTTATTGTAGCGATCCCGAAAGTTTATGTTTGAGCATCGCAGATTCTAAATCTACTACATGGATTACATTGACATGTCATAACATTAACCTGAAGGTAAACGACATCTGCGAAATTGTACAGCAATAATGCTGAGCCGGGTAACTATTGATGGGATCAAGGACACTCTTGATATGTTTTTAATCTCGCAGCGTCCAGTTCGTGTTTCTACATAACCTTTTAAAAGCATTATTAATACATACATGTACTTGAATGGTTCAACGCAAGTTAGTTTTGCATATAACTTAGTGTTGATTATACTGCACCAATTGTACATTAAAACCTGTGGTCGAATAACAATGTAAAACAGATAACTCTGTTATAATTATGTTTTATTTATTTATATGCAGGCAGGGTTAAAGTCAATGTGATACTGAAATTAATAAATCGATATGCTATTGTAAAAGACAATGCCGATTTTTCTCGGGGCTCAGTGGGAGAGGTACTCCAAAACAACTTCGCGTAATCTGCAACATCCAAGATGACCACCACAGCTTAAATAAACTGAAACTAATTTTACATGGAACACATCTAAAATCGTAAACAGATGATACGGGATCAATAACTTAAGTAACTGGCATTACGTGTAGTCAGTCCTAAATAAAAAACACGGTGATGAGGCTTCCAATGTCACAGTTATTTTGCATAGAGGTATGAGGTAAATCTTCACTTTCTTAATGTACGCTAAAGTTATGTTTTTTAGTTTGTTTTTATTACTGGACCAATCTGGCCAATCTGGACCAATCTTTATGGTGGTGTTTGGAGTCAGTAGGTCAAGGTCACGGTAGACTTGGATTATCTTCTGCTTGACCTAAATCTTCCTGAAACTACTTATAAATGTTTGTATTTGGATTGATCGTGAGTTATGTAAGTCAAATGTGGGTTAATGTCGCAGTGAACATAATATTGGCATTGAAACTGGTTACATTTATCATGTTCCTGTTACCTTCACAAACTTTCACGAAACTTTGTATTCATAGTTATATTTGAATTTATTAAACGCCAACTGTGGTGGGAGCCAGTACGTCAAATGTCAAGGTAACATTTACATTAAACTTAAACATTAGCTTGGCCCAATATCTCAAGATATACTTGATATGTATTCATGAAACTATGTAGTTTCGGTATCTACTGATATGTTGTCATTATGTTACAGGTCATGGTCACAGTGAACTTAATCTAATCTTTAACATGGTTTACAGGTCATGGTTACAGCGAACTTAATCTAATATTGATCATGGTTTATAGGTCATGGTTACAGTGAACTTAATCTTATCTTGATCATGGTTTTGACTCTCTATCTCAAGTTGTTTTACATGACTTATGATCACGTGATACAGCGGTGTTTATAATGCAGCTGGGGTTTACCGGTGTTTATAATACAGCTGGTGTTTACCGGTGTTCACATGATACAGCTGGTGTTTACTGGTGTTTATATTACAGCTGGGGTTTACCGGTATTCACATGATACTGCTAGGGTTTACCGGTGATTATAATACAGCTCTGGTTTACCGGTGTTCACATGATACAGCTGGGGTTTACCGGTGTTTATAATACAGCTGGGGTTTACCTGTGTTAATAATACAGCTGGGGTTTACCGGTGTTAATAATACAGCTGGGGTTTACCGATGTTCACATGATACAGCTGGTAAACGGGTTTATCGGTGTTCACATGATACAGCTGGGGATTACCGGTGTTCACATGCTACAGCTGCTAAAAGCTGGGGTTTACCGGTGTTCACATGATACAGCTAGGGTTTACCGGTTTTCATATGATATAGCTAGGTAAAAGCTGGGGTTTACCGGTGTTCACATGATACAGCTGGGGTTTACCGGTGTTCACATGATACAGCTGGGGTTTACCGGTGTTCACATGATACAGCTGGGGTTTACCGGTGTTCACATGATACAGCTGGGGTTTACCGGTGTTCACATGATACAGCTGGGGTTTACCGGTGTTCACATGATACAGCTGGGGATTACCGGTGTTCACATGATACAGCTGGTGTTTACCGGTGTTCACATGATACAGCTGGGGATTACCGGTGTTCACATGATACAGCTGGGGTTTACCGGTGTTCACATGATACAGCTGGGGATTACCGGATACATATAGAGAGGTTAACCGAAACTATTTTAACTTCACTAGACGACACTTATAAATGCCCCAGTTATATTTGATTTCATATCTTTTAAATGGGATGTACATATTTGATAAAAACTCATACGATAGGGTGGATTGCTGAAGGTGGACACATTAATATGTTTTTAACAGGTTCATCAATTTCAATTGAAAATAAATAATTAATTTCATAATTGGATTACATTGAGTTACCACTTTAAAGAACGTGTTTAAACATTGAGCAAACTATGATGTACAAAGAAATGTTTTATGAGCATTTAACATTGGGGTACTTAATACGTGTCGTCTATTGTATATATTGTAGCGCTACCCCCTAGTGCTCCCACCTAGTAAGGGTTCTTGTCATGGATGTTTTGTCAAGAGGTCAGGCTACTGCTAAGTTGTATATTGGTTGGTGTTGAAGATCTAACAACTCATTATGACCAGTTCATTGTTGATTATTATGATTACTTCAATATATATATATACAGTAAAACTTATAGTATATTTAGAAAGATGTGTGTTCCTTTTATCCTTCCTAAATATCTATTAAACCGACTCACCAAGTCTACATGTGAATTTAGTGGGTACCAATTCTGGTGGAAAGAGATGTAAAACTATTATAAGCCTATATTAGATCTCCCTAATAAACAAATAAATAAAAAGAGGTTTTCCACCAATACATGAGGAATGTTATTACTAGATCAAGTGTTGACCACCCACCATGTTTTCCGTAGTCTCGGTGGACATTTTGTAGAGGGCTGGCATGGCGCAGTCGGTAACGCGGCGGATTTGTAACCGGAAGCCCCGGGTTCAATCCTCCGTGGTACCACTGAGTTTCGTCGGTGTGTTCTTGGGCAAGACACTTTCCCTTAGCCTCGTCCGTCGGATGGGGACGTAAACCGGGCGGTCCCATGTATCGGTCTATCCTCCGAGTACGTTAAAGAACCATAGGAATCTATTCGATAATAAGAGTAGGGCACCCGGATTCCTATGTATCCTCCCCCTCTCTCTGGGGCGGCTCTAAATAACCTATACTGTGTTGATGAGCCGTTAAACAACATTCAGTTCAATTCAATTGATTGTTGTTGTTTTTAATTAGGGGAGAGCTAAAAGGTGACTGCCTTCTATGCGAGTTACTTCGCCTCTCAAGAAAAATGTGTGTGTATAAGCGTTTATTTATCCTCGCTGTAATGCACTAAGCATTTTAGCGAGCAGACCTAGGTTTAATGTCTCATCCGAAGGACTGGTAAGGTAGGAAATACTTTTTAAATATTTCGATAATTAACCCAAATTCGGTCCTGGCTGGGATTTAACGCGCGATCCCTGGGTTACTAAGCCGCAATGCTAACCATTACACCACGGCGCCACCTTCAAAAAAATACAACAAACTCAGCTTTTATACTGAGATAGGGGCAAAGATGACGTCACACATGCGATGTGACGTAGGCGACTCGACGTCACATACCGAAGTCAATTCGGTGAAAATCGGGCTCAAACGTACAGAGGCGAACCATTACGGACAGGGTCGAATAAAGCCGAGAACGCTGTCCCTGAATTGCACGTTTTGTAGTAACTTTATGAAGGAAAATACACAATACCTGTATTAATATCATTATGGAAATCTTTGTACAGATAATAACAAAAACAATTAACTTTGTTTACAACTTACTTAACCATAGTCTCTTATCAAACCAGATTTCTAAGATAACATTGCAATATATACTCTACTTTCAGATGTCTAAGGCACCAGAGACTAACAGCAGTAATGATAGTCATCTAAAATAAATAAATCTCAACTGGTTTGTATACATGTCTAAGTAATACTTACTAACTCAAGTGATGGTATGGTGCTCACTGTCATACCACCAACAACTGGATACTTAAATTACAATATACTTAAAGTAGCTAGTGGTCCATAGTCATACTATTTTAGAATAACATGACCAAACAAGTAATATTATTCAAAAAAACAAAAAAAACAAACATTATCCAACAAGACAAATAGCTCATACATATGACATTAAAAAAAAAGCATTTAATTTCTAATTGAAATCATCACCATACCCATGGTAGCCTAGGTGGCACTTTACTATTTACATCTCGCATCTTTCCAAAAAATACTATTACAGTATACTTTACTAATACTGTACACACAGTTATATGCCTATGACTTGAATATAACTTACTGATACCCTCAACTGTAATTGAAAAATAATCCTCATTATCTGATAATAATGTAATCTGTAGATTTTTTTTGATTTTTTTTTTATAGTTACAAATGAAGAACAATTTGTTATTTATTGTCTTACAGGTACTGAATGGTGAAGTGTCTTAATCTACATAGTATGTCACCAAGAACCATCGTATACATCTTTAGTATAATGAACAGGTATTACAGAAAAATATTATATAAAATTTAAAAATATTATTTTCTTTTTTTTTCTTTATATATGTATCGAATATTTATCAACAATAATAGCTTTCAATAAGTAGATTACTTAGAATATATTTTTCCTTACTTAATGAAAAACAAAATCTATCAAATCAACCCTAATCAACATCATTGTTTGAGATTTGATTGATACTTTACAGATAATAATCATTATTCATTATTACAAAAATATTAATAAAACATATTCTACTCTAAGTCTTCTTTGATTCACGGTAAGGTACATTCTGTAAGAGAACAGAGGGACGTCGGTTGCCTTTATGTATAACTGTATCAACTGTGCCTTCTGGGGTATTGAAGTTTTAACCAAACTTAATTTATCTCTACTGCGGATGTAGGGGTATTCAGTTTTATCCAAACTTAATTATTAACACTTCTCCTGCAGGGGTATTCAAGTTTTACCCAAACTATATAAATAACTGTAATGATGGGGAATTAGTACACCAGAGGGAGTTGTATTGGCCGAACATCAGTACTCGATACTATTTTGAAGCTTTGCCTCTAAGGTGTGGATTAATGGTACGATTTGATATGTTGCTTCCTGAAGTTGCTCCACTAGGTTTCTCCTCTCCCTTGAAAAACAGCATACGGGTGTTTCCAAATTGTTTCTTAAAAAGTTCAAGACTACAATGAAGTGCTCGGCATATCTATGAATAAAACAATTGGTGGAAGTTTCTTCCGTTGCAATGTGGTATAGTGGTCCACTTCCTGCCTTCAGTAGAGTACCTCTAGTTGTTTCTATTTGTGTACCAACTATATTTAGTGTTATTCTTGTTGTGGACCTAAATTCTGTTTGTGTGGAAGTGGTCACAGTTGAATAAGATGGTGTTACATTTTTGTGAACTTTCAATGATGTCTTGGTAAGAGTGGTCTCAGAGGGTTTGGTGTTTGGTATCCCATCTGGTTTCTGATGGGTGGATGCTGGTGTCTTGATGGCTGTGTGTGATGTCTTGGAGACTGTTTGTGATGTCTTGCTTAGAGTAGAATATGAGGATGCAGTGTTCTCATCTGGTTGCTTGTGGGTGGGTAAAAGAGTTTTGCTGATGGTGTGTGATGTATTGGTGACTGTGCACTCGGAGGATGTTGGCATCTTGTTGATAATGTGTGAAGTCTTGGTGAGAGTAGACTCAGTGGATTTTGTGTTCTCATCTGGTTGCTTATGGGTGGGTGAAGTGGTTTTATTGATGGTGTGTGAGGTCTTGGTGAGATTGGATGCTGGCGTGTTGTTGATTGTGTGTGAGGTGTTGGTGACAGTGGACTCGGAGGATGCTGGCGTCTTGTTGATGGTGTGTGAAGTCTTGGTGAGAGTGGATGCTGGCGTCCTGTGGTTGGCTCTTGTTGGGGTTCGGTGTAGAGGGCTGATTGGGTCCAGTGTATCAGACTCTACTTCTGAGAGTGTATCATCTGAGCAGTCTTCTAGCCCAAGTGGATCACGTAGATTGATTAACCTTCTAGGACGAGAATCTCGCATTGGTGGCATCCGTTGTGGTTCAGTCTTCCTCTTTTTGGGTTTAGGGGACTTGGGGAATGACGTCCTCCTTTTGTAGCCCGTCTTGTCTAAGAAACTGCACTGGTAGTGTTGTGACATTTTGGTGTCCTTATAGATCCGAAGAAGGTCGAGGGCATCGCTTCCGCTCACTCCACTCAAAGTATCATATCGGACATAGTTTTTTTTTGTGGCCCGACAGCCGTGCTTACCTTTATCCATTGAAAAGGTATTGATGCAAAGAAGACACCGGTGTCGTAAACCGCTATGGTTTTCTTGGCATTGGCGTTCAATTGACCATTTCGTCGCCACCTTCTTGCTTGGACAGATGGTACATTTATACCACCAACCCTGTAATAGAGAAATTAATTTCGTTTAATACACATCTCGTTATAGGCTGAGACTGGTGACAATGGCAGGATATTGGAAATGGCAGTTTAATTCAACAGCTGGTGGCGAAAAAGACTTAATGAGTGTATGCGCCTTAGGAAACCCATGTGAGGCCATTCAGTTGACAATCTCAGAATTATTTCATGAAATCTCTATTTCTAATAACACTTGATATTTATGGAGAATAATAATAATGATAATAACATGTTGAACTATACAATTATTGTAGTCTTTAGTCATAAATTTTGGTGTGTACACTAAGTCGCTTTATTTTCAAACCATGTAGGTTTGTTTAGTCCCTGATAGGGCTTTAACCTATCGTGGTGTACCACCTTAGGGCGACTTCTTGGGCCCTCCTTTATACTATACAAATATCGTTTATCCTAGTGATCACAATCATTGGACCCTTCCAGGACCATTGCAGTTTTGGACTCTTTCCTTTGGTCCGTCGTAGATCATGATACCACACTGCTGCATCTACATCATAGGTTTTGAAGTATGTTTTCCTGTCATATTGTTTCTTCTTGCAATCTCTTGGTGTACTCGAGCAAACTCGTGGATATTCACCAACTTTTGCTCAAGTTGATAGGCATACTCGGACTCAGACATGACCATATCTTCTTCAGGTTTACCCATAGCCAGGTCATTAGGTAAATTGATCTCTCGGCCTAGCATCATTTTACAAGGAGTTACCCCGGTAGATTCCTGGTCAGAAGACATGTATGCCATCATTAACAGTGGAAGTTTTTCATCCAAGTTTCTCTTGTTTGAATCAACAAAAGCAGATAACATGTTTTCTATAGTAAGGTTAGCTCTTTCAATAAATCCGTCGGACATTGGTCTAGACGCAGTGGTACGTGTCTTGTGAATTCCAAGAAGTTTGCATACCTGAATACGGAATAGCTTGCTTTGAAAGCTTGAGCCACGGTCTGAGTACAGTTCCATAGGTACACCCATTTGACATATAAATTTATTGACTAACTCGGTTGCAACATGGTCTGATTTCTGTTTTTTTAGAGGGATAGCACCACCCATTTGGTAAATAATATAACAATTATCTTGGTAAGTAGTAGGGTATGGACCCTGAATATCTATTGCTATTCGTTCCATGGTTTGCCCCACATTGGAAATCTTCATTGGAGGTTTAGCTTTTCTGGAAGGAGTTTTTCTACTAGCACAGGTTTCACAGATTTTACACCAGTGCTCAACATCCTTTCTAAGTCCACACCAATAAAATCTTTGTCTGAACTTCATTAAGGTCTTCTTTATACCAAAGTGAGCTAAGGCCACGCTATTATGCAACTGAAGAAATATGTCGTTCTTCAAACTAGGCGGGATAATGATTTGTCGATCTACTTTATCGCCCTTATCGAAGATTATCGAGTCCCACCGAGACCAATATTATTACAGTTCTTTACCATATGGTGCTATTTCATACCAATCTGGTCTCTTCTTTTCTCTTTTCCATGATATCAACTTGGATAGAGAAAAGTCTTGCAACTGTGCCTGTTGAATAGTAGCGTCACTTAAGTCAGACTCTGTGCCTTTTTCTGTATTAGTACCTGCCTGAACCTCACCATTGCCATACAACGTAGGATCTGATATACAGTCCTGGTCATAACCAGAGTTATAGCCCTCGTTTGGATCTGTATTAAGGTCTTTGGGTTGTTTGCTTGTAGATGGTTCTGGATTGGAAGTTGTGTACACGACATTTACTGACATAAGCTGTGGGTTGGGATTAAAATCCTTCTTGGGGTATCATCATGAATTAACGTGTCACCTATAGCTTTATGTGTCTCCGCAATATCTATTGGTATAGATATCTCATTCTGATGGGAGACTAAGTGTCCAGACTCATTTTCTTTTTCAGAACCATACTTTTTTTTTCAGCTCTCTCACATTAGGAGCTGTTTTGATCAAGACAAGGTCTGCGCGATAAAGCGTCACAGTTGGAGTAAACTCTACCAGGCCTATATTCCACCTTGAACCGATACGAGGACAAGATGTTCAGCCAACGTGCAAGTTGACCCTCACAGTTCTTTAAATAGTGAGGAAGTAAGTATTGGAGACTACCATGGTCACATCGACACTTGAATTCGGTGCCATAAAGGAAGTGATGAAAATGTTTTATGGCGCTGACTAAGGCGAGAAGTTCTTTTCTAGTCACACAATAACGTCTTTCGGTTTTTGAAAAACACCGAGAATAGTAGGCAATAACTTGTTGTTCAACACCGACCCCATACCTACATTTGAGGCATCAGTGTCTAAAACATACTGGGCATCTGGCATTGGAAATGCCAAGATGGGAGCGTTAGTTAGACGTTCCTTTAATGTCACAAAACGCTTTTCACACTCATCATTCCATGTGAATGGTCTGTTTTTCTCTGCCAGTTTATGTAGGGATTTTGCAATGGTTGCAAATCCCTGAATCATTTTTCTGTAGTTCGAAGCTAGACCAATAAAGCTTTGTGTTTCTTTTAGGTTGCGAGGTCGAGGCCACACTGCCACTGACTTTACCTTTTCAGGGCAGGGTTCTACTCCTGCCTCATTGATTCGGTGTCCCAAGAAACTAACCGCCCGTTGAAAGAAATGGCACTTCTTTGGACAAAGTTTAAGATTTGCTTCTAATAATCTGGTGAAAATACTCTCCAAGCTTTTCACTTGACCTTCAAATGTCTTACTTGGTGATAATTCATCAAGATATATCAGGAAAATAACATAAGATAGGCCTAATAGAACCTTTTCCATGAGTCTCCCAAATGCTGCTGGACTAGTCATTAACCCAAATGGCATGCGCGTGAATTGCCATTATGGGCTATCAGGTATTGCAAAAGCAGTGACCGGTCGATCAGACTCTTTAATTTGGACTTGATGGTATGCAGATTTGCATTCCATGGTGGAAAACCAACTGTTTCCTGATAATTGATCTATCAAATCGTCACACCTAGGTAATGGTTGAGCATCGCCATTGACAATTGATTTGTTTACCTTGCGGAAATCTATATAGAACCTTGTAGTTCCATCTGGTTTAGGCACCATTACGACTGGGGATAGCCAGGGACTACATGCAGGTTCTATAACTCCAGCATTTGCTAATCTCCCAATTTCATCTTCAGCTACCCTTCGCTTAGACAAGGGTATGCGGTAAGGTGCTGTTTTAACTGGTTTATAATTTCCAGTTTCAATGGGAAATTCCATTGCATTTGTAAACCCATCTTCATCAGAATCTTTTAGAAAATATCTCCTGGTATTTTATTAATAGTTGTTTGAAAACGAGCTTCTGCTCTACAGTAAATTTATTGGAGCATCTAGTATAAATCTCTTCTAAGTGAGACGGTAAATTCTGTTGAGTTTGTTTACTTACACCAGGGTCTGTAGTGGTGGCTGCACCAACAGTCTCGTATTTTATTTATCGACAGATTCTAAATTTGCCACAATAGTGTCCTTATGTAGTTTAAAATGTTTTGTTCCTAAGTTTGCTAATCTTATTTAATGCAACCATCCTCAGGGTTTACAAGTGCTTTTGCTACTAATAACTCACTACGCTCAAAAATGTCTTGTTTTGGTTCGGTAATGCCTGCTCGCTTTCGATTAAAAGGATCCAAAGGCTGCCCCATTATAATAATTTCGGATTCAAGAGGTATGTCTACTGTTTCCTTCACTGCAACCCTACACACACTAGGAGAGTTGGTGTTGGAATGTTCAAAACAAGAAAGCTTCTCCCCATTTACTGTAAGTAGATTCTTTTCAACTAACAAACTGCATCGGCCCCTCATGAAGTCACGACCTAAAATGTCATCATTTTGTATTTCAGCTACAAGAACATCTATGTTGAAAGTTTGAGATCCTAGCTGCAGGTCAACATTCACTTTACAAAAGAATGACGAGACTTTACCCGTGACAGTTAGAAGTTTGGTGTGTTCCGCCTGTATTGAAGGACAGACATTTGGAGGTAAATGTTGTAGGAATTCTTTATTAAGAGTAGTTACTGCAGAACCACTGTCCACTATAAAAGTTAGGGATTTGTTTAATAATTTAGCTTTGACAAAATACCGATCTTCAAACCCTGAATTTGGTGTAATATTGCAAGCATCTTTTGGCCCATTTACTACTGTCGACCTGTGGACCTCCAGTTCGACTGAGTCCAGTTTCCCTGGTTGTTTTGTTTATTTTGGTTTCTCCAGTTTGGAGTCGGTCTTTCTTGTCGATTAGAGGGATGTGTACCCTGTCTATAAGTCTGCCTATATGGACGATTTTGGTGATAATAGTGATTTTCTCCCCTGAACTGATTATTTTGATGTGCTCTTCTGGGTGGCTGTGTTTTATTTTGATCTTGTATGTTAACAAATTGATCCAATTTGTTTGATAAGGTTTCAAGAGTTTGGCAAAGTTTTGTCATACTCTCTGAGTTTTGCTGATTTGGAGTAGTTACCCCCAAACACATCATTCGGAGGCATCTGACAGTTTGTATGCCTCCATTTTGGTGGCAATTTCTTCCGCTTGAGAGATATTATCAATGCTAAGTTCCCTTAGTCGAATTCGAATACTGCTATCATTTATCGCATCGATAAACTGATCTAAGGCGATTACATCTATAACCTCATTTGTGGTATTTGGGTATGCCTTTCTAGTTAAAGTTCTGACAGATTGTGCTAAATCTTGAATAGATTCACCTTTTGCTCTAGTGCGTGTTTTGAGATGGGCACGAAATATTTCTGCTCTATTCTAAGACCCAAAACGAGCATTTAATTTGGTGACTAAGTTTCGATAATCACGTGTTTCTGTCGGTGACATCTAAATCAGTATTGAACGTGCATTACCAGAAAAAACAACTTGCCAGATATAACCCTTTTTCGTGGTAATGCCATTTGTTTATGTCACAGCAAATTTGGAAGGAGGTGAGAAATTCTGTGAGATCCTCATTTCCATCATATTTCTGGGGTTTTATGTGCATGCGGTTATCTCACTTAGACTGTATTGCATTATTTTCGTTTCTGTTTTCATTTTCTAAAGGCCTGTTTTGATAGACCGTTTCATTAGGAGATTAACTCACAAAGGGTTGGTCATTGTTATTGTTTTGCCCTAATTGATTTTGCAAGTCGTTATTTTCTCGTTCAATGTTTTGTAGCCTATGGTGCATTTCATTATTCATTGAACTAAATCTATCCATTTTCTCATTAATAGCTTGCATTTGATTAGCCAGGGTCATTACAGTGCTTTGAACCTGTGTAGTCATTTCATGGAGTTGATGCTCAATAAGCCTTTCAACTCTGTTAAAATCTAATGGTGATCTGGTATCATCATAGGTAGGTGATTGTAGATCTGCAATTGACTCTACTTCTAACGGATTTTCATTATCAGATTGATCTTATTAATTTTAATGTTTGTTTTATTTTAATTTCAGAATACCAAGCTGATTCACAGTCAGAAAACGATGTATTCTGCACAGTTGGTGGAATTTCCAGGATGCTAATAGCCTATGGTTGGTGCATTCACCGAAAGTTGGTGGAAATATAATTAACACCAAGAATAACTGATATTGGTGGAATATCACCTACTAATTGGTTGACTGAATGTTGGTGAAAAACACCGAACTGACTATTCACCGAATATTGGTGAAAACACCAGGAGTAACTGATATTGGTGGAATTTCACCGAATGTTGGAGGAAATCATCACAATTTAGATTCCCTAATATTGCTATATTTGTCTGAAGATGCCATTGAAATAATTAGTATAACTGTTAAGAATTGCTGACAGTCGGTGAAAATGTAACTTCCAATGGAACTACCAGAAGGCATTATCCCACTTCTGGCGCCTACCCCCACTCGGGGGTGCTACCACCGTATAAGGGTTCTTGTCATGGATGTTTTGCCAAGCGGTCAGGCTACTGCTAAGTTTTATATTGGTTAGTGTTAAAGATCTAACAACTCATTATGACCAGTTCATTGTTGTTTATTATGTTTAGCTCAATATATATACAATAAAGCTGATAGTCTTTCAGATAAGAATGTGTGTTCCTTTTCTCCCACCTAAATATCTATTAAACCGACTCACCAAGTTAGGGGTATCAATTCTGGTGGCAAGCGATGTAAAACTATTATAAGCCTATAGATCTATTATATCTCCCTAATCAACAAATAAATAAAAAGGGGTTCTCCAATACTTGAGGAATATTATTACTAGATCAAGTGTTGACCACCCACCATGTTTTCCGTAGTCTCGGTGGACATTTTGATTGTTGTTGTTTTTAATTAGGGGAGAGCTAAAAGCTGACTGCCTTCTATGAGAGTTACTTCGTCTCTCAAGAAAAATACAACAAACTCGGTTTTTATACTGCAAGAGGGGCAAATTTGACGTCACACATGCGATGTGACGTAGGCTACTCGACGTCACATACCGAAGTCACTTCGGTGAAAATCGGGCTCAAACGTAAAGGGGCTAACCATTACGGACGGGGTCGAATAAAGCCGAGAACGCTTTACTTCGAAATCGAATGAAGAAACCAAAGGATATCCGAATGATATTTTAAATCGGCAATGATGGGAAACAACCAATTTTGCTGATTAAATTCACTAATTAAGACTACAAAACGGCGAATGCTTCATCGGTACTTCGCAGAATTGTAGATATTTGACTTGGTGAGTGATTTCTACAAGCATGTTGTGCGCAACACTGAATTTAAGGTGCAAATACCTGAAACTAAATGTCGTATGGTGCGCGGCCAAATGCTTCACAAATATAAACAGTTTTACATGAGAGGAAATTGAAATGGTCGTCGTAACAATATAAATATATAACAATACATGTCGTCTATTGTATATATAACTGCATAACAAGCTACAATATCTTCTCACTTACCCACGATATGTCACGTGGTCGAAATGGTAATGTTGCAGTGAATCAGTTTTAACAATAAACATGAAATGCTTTGGGCACTATATATCAGGGTAACATGAGTTCGTATCATTTTGATGCTGGTCAGATGTTTAACTATGTTGGTCAGTGGCTATAGAGCGTTTCCATGGCCTGGACAGTAAAGAGGCTGCGTCTAAAACGTTATCGCCCCTCACCGCTGCGGGTTCGAATCCCACTTTGTCAAGTGAGAAAGTGCCGATTCTTACGGATGGCAGGAGATATACAGTACTGGTTCTACCTATTAAAATGCGGTGATCTGCCTCTACCACAAAAGAAATTGACCTTCATATTTGGCCTAGCTTGCCGCCTAATGTCTAACGGGGCATAAACGCTTGTTTACTAAGGTTTTTATGTTAAAAATATATTCTAGATGTCAGGTCAATTTGGCCTTGACCTTTGACCTTCTAACAAAAACAAATAACTGATAGGGGTTGTTGTTTAACCAAGAGTACTGTTTATATACAATTTTAAGATTGTAGGTCAAATAGTTCAGGTGGGAATGTAATTTTCATGATCAGATCACAGTGACCTTGGCATTTGATCTACTAACCATAAAATCAATAGTGGTTGTTGTTTTAACTTGGGTACTATTTCTGTAAGGTTTCAAAATTATAGGTCTAATAGTTACAAGTTACAGTGGGGAAAAATTTTCTCAGGATTCGGTCAATGTGACCTACGGAACCTAAAAGCAATAGGCTTCCTCCTGTCACCATGGGCATTGCATCTGTGAAGTTAATTAGTGTATGTATTATATTTCCGAAGTTATCATGTGAAATGCCCATGTCCATATGAGGACACGGTGACCTTGACCTAGTGACGCTGACAGCAATTCCTCTCAACAAGGACAATGTGCTACAAAGTTTCATGAGTGTAACTATTATATTCCTGGAGTTATCACTTAGAATATATATATTGGTGACATTGTCCTTTGAATTAGTGATCCCAAAAGCAACACGGTTCCTCCTCTGACCAACGGCAATGTATACAAGTCAACAAACGAATGCATATTGCCACACGAGGTCATACGTAGCTTGACTTTTAACCTACTGACCCCCAAAACAAAAGAGTTTCACCAAGGGCTATATGCCTCGGAAGTTGCATGAGCTATTCATTCGAAGTTATCACTCGAAATTGTGTATTTCCATATGACGTCATGGCGACCTTGACCTTTGACCATTTGACCTCGGGCTATGGAAGGACGTTGATGTTGTTCTGCAAAAGGTGGTCACACGTTATTAAGTTTTTTGATTCAGCTAGCATAGTTTTAGTTAAGTTTACACTTTAAACCTTACTAAACGAGACCTTTAAGTTTTGTGATTTTCAATTTAAACCCCTCGCGACTTTGCTAGCGTGCCGCGCCAAAACTTTAGATAAACAAACTTAATTGTCTGTATAGATTTTATACTGAAAACGGTGGATATCTTTAGTTGTTTAACTTAAACATGGAGGAAAGTTTCTTTTTTTCCTCAGTATAGGTTGATCTTAAGAAATGATCTGCTGAAATATATTAGCAACAGTAAATTATTCTTTACATTTTCAGCAGGGTATATTCTAGTTTTAGTTAGATTTTAACAGTAGTACAATTTACGACAGCAGCAAATCCTTCTGTTGAAATGTTTCTTTCTGTACACACTGTATAGATAATTATTATTATTATTTACATATGTTCACTAGTCAAAGAGTCAATGTAATCTAGTTATGTTAAACGTTGTCCTGTTCAAAGTTACATTCTCTCATTCCGACAATTTTAAGTTTGTAAGCATTTTTTAAGTTGTCTTGTGCATTTTCAAAGTTGTTATGTGCATTTCGTAGTTATTTTGTGCATTTTCTAAGTTGTCTTTTGCATTTCGTAAGTTGTTATGTGCATTTCGTAAGTTGTCTTTTGCAAACTATAAGTCGTCGTTAAGTAGACTTTTTATCGGAATAAATTTTGAAGGAAACACCGGTAGAAATTGCGGCTTAAGGAGCGGACGCTATACTATGTCTACTTAAAAAAAGGGGCTAGTTATATCATACAATAAATTCTTAGAACGTAAAATTGAGGAACTTTAAGTATTAACATTTTTTTAGGTCACTTCTGGACAAGTCATAGCTTTATTTACTAATAGTTATGATACTTCCAACAATCAGTGGTTGCAATATTTTGCCTCGTTAAGAAAAAAGACCCTTCATTTTTCATCAAACTTTACCAGATTGTTAATATCAATGAAATCTCGGACAAGATCGAAAACCAGCCAGATCGGACTAGTAACGGCGGAGTTCTGGCCCTTGATTTCGTTAAAAAAGCTATATTTTGCCTTGTTAATACGATAGGTCTTTAATTTTTCATCTAATCTTGACCAAACATTACCAGATGTTTAGCCTTTATTTTTATTATAAGTATGTATTTGTTTTGTTTAGTTATTTTTTTTAATATACCTTCTTTTTTTTTAGATGTTTTTTTTCTTTCTTTTTTCCTTTTTTTTCCTTTCATTTTTTTAATTACTTTTTTTTTATGTTAACGCCATGTTAGCAGGAATCATTGCTATTATTTCTAGTTGTGCCTATTGCGTTTTTTTCCGGTTCGTTGATTTTTGATGGAGTTACGACTCCTGGACCTTTTTACTTTTAAATTGCTAGTCTGCGCTACTCCTCCTAAACGCCTTGTTGAATTTCATCGGTAAGATGTCTAGTTGTTCCAGTTTGCTGATTTATGGCGGAATTATGGCCTTTGACATTTTTACTTTAAATTTCTTGTCGGCGCTACTCCTCCTAAACGGCTTGTTGGATTTCTACAAAATTTGGCAGGAAGCCTCAGTATGATGTCTAGTTGTGCAAAGCGTGGTATATCAATGAAATCTTGGACAAGTTCAAAAACCAGGTAGATCTTGTTAGTAACGACAGAGTTATGGCCATTGATTTGTTGAAAAAATGCTATATTGTATTTTCCTTTGTTAAATCTTTAGTCACTTCATTTTTATGGTATATCAATGAAATCTTGGACAAGTTCAAAAACCAGCTAGATCTTGTTAGTAACGACAGAGTTATGGCCATTGATTTGTTAAAAAAATGCTATATATTGTGATTTTCCTTTGTTAAATCTGTAGTTACTTCATTTTTATCTGATCTTTACCATATTTGTTTAGAATGTTAATATAATCCCACCAAACCCCATTTTTATGAAATTGTATTCATAGAAGAAAGTGAGACAAATTAAAAAATACACATGCCAGAATAGACACAGCAGACTTATTGTCCATGATTACCTGGTGAGCGATCTAAGGCCATCCTATCCCTGTTGTTTTTGCAATTTTATGTCGACAACCCTTGATAAAAGAGCCTCTTGCGCCTCTTGTTTTTAATATAATATCATTTTGTTTTTAAACAAATGCATTTAAATGTCATCTCTGCAAACTGCATGTTTACAAACTTTCATTTAAGCATCATTGACCTTTTTATTTTTAAGTCCCGCCCCTGTTAGTCGAGACATGTGATTCCGCGGATTTCTTGTTTATTAGTTATTTTACGGGATATTTTCAACAAATATTGACTTGTGGGTGAGTGGGGTTTTTACACTGGTACCACCTTCATCTCGATAAACATCATGTGGAGACTCGTTATAATTATGTGATGAACATGTTTGGTAATATATAATTATTTATTTTTTAGTGAACAACATATACCAAAGACCATGCTTGCCAACTTTGTACAGGCCTATTTCTGATCTCAAAGTAGGAAAAGCTTGCTTGAACAGGAGCGAATGTTAACGAGCTAGTCCTTTGAAATCATCGCATAAGTTATGCTTACAAACCTCAGTTTAAGACCTTACAAAGTTAAAACATGGATTTTATATACTTTAACACATTATTTTGTTAGAAGCATGCATGAGAAGCAAGTATGCATAGACAAGGAATGGATAAGATGAATGATTTGTGATTCTTTATACTTCTATCATGTTTGTAACATACCACATTAGACCAAGGCAACGACCAAATTATCAGAGATAAAAGATAAAATTGAATGATTTGTGAGTTTTAATATTTGTATCATCATGATTATACCACTTTAGACCAAGACAGAGACCAAATTATCAGAGATAAAAAGATAAGATTGAATGGTTTGTGATTCTTTATATTTTTAGTTACCACATAACATTCTTTAAGTAAATGGATCCCGGTGACCCAGTGGATAGCACCTTAGACTCTGAATCCGAAGGTGACGGGTTCGAGCTTTACCTGCGCCACTGGGTTCCTTTGGTGTTCCTTAGGCAAGGCACTTCCCTAAGCCTCACCGCTGCGGGTTCGAATCCCATTGGGAGCTCGACTTGCCAAGTGAGAAGGTGTTGATTCTTACGGACGACGGGAAGTTTATAGTACTGGTCTACCCAGGAAAATTGGGGTGGTCTGCATCTACCACAGACAAATTGACCGTCATATATGGCCTTGGCGTAAATTCCTTCGCCTCTCATTGGGGAAGCTTGAAATAACTACTGTGTTGACAACAGTTTAATACTTTGAAGTAAACTAAGCCACTGTATAACACATATAAAAATATAACTATTACCTACAAGACCAATTTAGCAACACAATTATGATTCTCATATGATACCCATTACATGATACTTATACAAAAGGAGCAGTACATGATTCTTATATCAAACTGTTTATATACAAATCATTTAATTAAGTATCATGTGAGAAACATATACAAGTTGTCAAATATATTATTCATAAAAATTATAAAACAATTGTTTGTTTTAAACTTCTAATTTGAAAATTATTTGTTGTATTATAAATATCATACGAAACATTTTAAACGACCTCTTTTGGTCATATGCATGGTTGATCGCAATACTAACAAATCATTAAAACTGCTTTGAAATGCATTATGTTTTTTATGCTCCCCGAAATTTTCGGGGGAGAATATAGTCGGCGCTTTGTCCGTCTATCTTTACGTCCGTCCGTCACAATTTTGTCCGGAGCATATCTTAAAAACTACTGATGGGACTACAATGTAACTTCACACAGTGTTAGAGGGCAATTAGAGGACGTGAAGAGTACAAGAACCATAACTCTGTCATCATTCAAATTAGAGTTATTGGCCTTTGTAGTTTTATACTTAGATTTTTTTATCCGGAGCATAAACTACTAATGGAACTGCAAATTAAAAACTGCTGGGTGATACAAAGCCATAAGTTGAGGATACATTTCGGGGAGCATCCATCGGTTCTACCGAATTTCTTGTTTTTTTCTTTTCAAAACATTTCATATGTAGGTGCGTATCTGCGACTATGCGCCTGATATAGGAATCATATGATAATCTTGTGATATCATACGGTTATCATATGAGAATACATGTATAAATTGTGTGTATTACATGGATAAATTGCCTGAAAAGACTAGATTGTACAAAGGAATTAGAATTAAAAAGAGAATTAAATAGAGAACAATGAGATTTTGATTGTTGTATGAAATAAAGAATGATTTGAAATCATTCAAATGTCTTCAGTGAGATGAAGCTTAAAATTATGCAAGAAAAATCCTTTCCAAGCGAAAAGAGCTTCATTGTTAGCAAGGTGTTTAAACCATGCCTACAACAGCTACTGACATGGGTAAATGAGTGTCCATTTTACATGTCCCAAAATTAGTCTCAGTTCCAAAAGTGTCTTTGGTTTGTTTTCAGAACACCACCGGCAGCTCCAGCAAGCTGAGGACAAAGGATAATTCTCTAAGTGGATTTGAGAAAAAGGTTGGTTTTCAGCGATTAATAATTTCTCGAGGACAGACTGGGTGGGAAGCTTGGCTGTGATCGAACAATGCATGCTGAGAAGACGAAGCAACTCTTGTCCATCCCATATCAACAGTTTACTTTTTTATAACTCGTATTTAGAAAGAAGTTCACAAATATGTGTATATGATACATTGATTTCTGTTTAATACTACTTTTAGAATAATAATAAAAAATAAGTTTCAAATTCTGAATGAAGACATTGTTGGTACCTTCGATGTAAGTGCAACCGCGAGGATCCGCCATTTTGGATTTTCGTTTCTGCCTCTGTCAAGTTTAATAACCAATATGTCTGCTCACAATTGCTTTAAACATATCAGAAGAATGACATATTGTCAGTTAAAGTCATATACAATATTGTTGTGTTAACTTTAATTTTATAGCCAGTATAATAGAAGAAATATTTTCTGAAAATGTCATGTAGCGGATTTGGGGAAACCTGTCTGCTATTTTTAGCTTCTTGTAGAAAAGGTGCTGTTTCCTGATGTTTTCTTTAGATAACCGATCAAATTCATTATATATTGATTTTGATCAATTCTATTGTTCAATCTAGGTCAAAGTTGGTCAACTACAGAGCTTAGTTTTACCAAAAAATAATTTGACTTTCATAAGCGTTCATACACCAAATTATTCATCTATCTTTCAATGGCATTTTTCAATATATTTTATCTTTTAGCATTTGTAAGTGCCAGGTCAACAAATAAAGCAAGTATTCACACATAGCTGGTTGAAAATAGTAGAGCGCAATACAACAGCTGATGACGCGTGATGTGAATACAACAACGATAGTATGTCATGCCATAGTTAAATGCCATGTCTTGCTGCCCCATTGTAAATGTCACACAGGCAGAGTCATCAGTGTTGATTAAATTGCTGTCAAGACCTTTCTGCACACAACTGTCACTTCTTACCATTGACACTTCACAACCTTGCAGGGTATAAATAATACCAGTTCCCTAAGAAAACAAATAACGAAACCTAATTGTCATTAACTATCATTAGACACAGTAGTAGTTTTAAATATGTTGGATTTAAAGTGTGATAATTTCAAAGAGAGTATCATAGACCTATGTGACAATAGTGATAAAGCGATATAAATTTATGTAAAAGTGTATGTAAATAAATGTAAAATTAAAAAAAAATCTTAATTTTGAAATCTTTAAATTTTGTCAAGGAGTCTATCAAAAGTGTGAAAACAACTCAACAGAAGACAACAGGAACTGAGAAGTCAATAGTGGACAAGCTAGGCTACAAATGCGCTGATGCTGAAGATTTTATCATGAGGGAGGCAGCAGATAATGCTAAACTACTTACTGACAAACCAGCATGTTCTGATGTCCAGGAGACAAAACCTGATGATGTAAGCTTAGTCATATGAAATTCTCAACCAAACAAATATGATGATGAATTATCCAAAACTGATCATTCTTAGAAAATTCACGTTTTATTTATACAGTATAAAACAAGATCCAATTTCTTTATGGAGTGGTTTGGTGGCATTTAACTGCATTATTTAGGCAACTTTCTGTATCATATAATAATTTATACATAAGTATAATGAATGGAAGCTGTAATTGTTAAAAATATTTTTATTTTTATTTTTGATGAATTGTCATATTGCACCATTTCATTGATTCTCTTGAGCACTTATTTTTATTCAGATGAAGTTCTTGTACACCCCTCATTACCCCTCATTACGCGGTCTTAGTATTAACTTCCATACCCCATCCAACCCCGTCTTCAAGAAGCGAAAACGGGGTTGGCTGGGGTATGAAATAAAACCATAATTTCGGCTTGTAAAATTAAAACATTTAATAGGTAATTTCAAGCACGTTATCGTATGTTCTCGCTAAAAATGTTTTTATACGTTTTATTGTCAAAATATCTGTTATAAAACCCTGCTAATATAAGCTTTCCCATCGTTTAACCGGACCATAATGTCATTTAGCTTTTACATCCTCTGTTTTACAATTTTGAAAGAAACCTGAAAAATAGATTTATAATCAAAGGTTTTGTTTGGTGCCAGATTCACCCTTGCATTATTAATAAAAGCAAAGTATATACATGGTATTATTTTGATAACCTTCATCAAATGAACGGCATCAACAGAATGAGTTAGTTTTTGCATATAGAGCTATTCAAAATTATATGGTAGATGGCAGAGACCGTGACTTTAGCAGAGCTGTAGTTTGCTACGGAAAATCAATAGGACATGACTGACCAATTAAAAGATAGGTAAATTTGGTATTTGACTATTATTATAGACTATTTCATTTAAATTTGATTTTTTGTTACAAAAAAAAAAGCTTTCAGCAACAAAATGTTCCTATTTAATATTGTATTTACAAATAATAAAGAAACTGTATTTGCAGGCTGTAGACCATGGGAAAGAACAAGAGTCTGCCGAAACTTCATCAAATACAGGTACTAAACTAATACACATTATCTTTAACACATTATGATAATACATGTATCTTGGAATGCCATTCCCATGTATTCCAGGGACACATAGCAAAAACAAATTTGCTTTATACTATTTTAATAATTAATAGTAATGATAGAACAAATGCATCTTATGCAGAAAAACTAACGGGACGCTGTACTCTTTGCAAAATCAAGATTGCCGTGTGTCCCTTTAAAACAAATCAAACCCACACCCCATAAAAAATGTTGAAGCTAAGAATGAGAACATTTATAGAACCTCAAAAACATTTAAGGAAGTGGCATTAACCATGTTACCAGGTTAACGATGAAATGACTAGTGAAGTAAGATATATATGAGCCGCAACACACGAAAACGTCCCTTCGCACGTTTAAACGACAAGGCCATAAGGTAACAATTTATGACGTCGGCCGGTAATTAATTAATTACTAATCATTTCTCGTCACTTCCGTGTTTTATCTAATAATTATATCATAGGGAATATGTTTTCTTAATATAAATAGTTGATGCTATAGAAAATGATAATTGTTTATGTTTTTTGTTGTTATTTAATTCTACGACGTCGTCCAAGATGCCGACGTCAACGTCGCAATTAATGGCTAATATAATCTTTGGTTTTCAAATGGAGATAAAATTATTTTTAATTAAGATATTAACATAAATTAAAGAGATTATTAAGGAGAAAATCAATGTGTTTCATAAACATGAAAAAACATAAAATGTCAACGTTTTGTCTGAAGGGCTCATATGTCATGACTTTATTACAGTGCCAGAAGTAATTTTATGTGATAAATTTTAAATGCAACAAGACCTTTACCAGAAAAGTGTAAGAAAAAAACTTACGAATATTTATTGATTATTGTTTAAACACAATGATGCCTACATGCAATATGGTTGTTGCATTAGCAATATTGTTCAAGTATAGCATTTTTTCATTCATTTGATTCCTCAGTCATTGTTAAAAGAGCCGTGTGCCCGAATGCAGCAAGTCACTGTAATATTGGCATACAAGAATCCATCATGAGTAGGATAAGGAAATCTGACCCAAGGTTTCAGCATTCAGCCAGGGACTAGGAATACAAGAATCTTTCATGTGTATCCGGTGAAGATCGGGAATTTCAACCCGAGGTATAATTGTTTTATCGGAACAGAGGCTCTATCGATGCTCCGATTAAAACAGTTATACTGAGGGTTGGAATTTCCCTATCTGAGCCAGGTACCCTTGATTGATTCTTTTTTACATTCTGAGCGTCGACGTCACCAACTACCAGGATTTTGCATGTTTATTTACACAGACTTCATGCAGCTGTCATTGTTGATATCAGCCTGGGACATCTTCTCCCATGTGTAACATCAGGCTTTCCATCACCAATGTAAAACGCAGATAACCTCATCTGGTAAGCAAGAAAATGTATTGTTAATGGTTTGAATGCTTGTCTTACATGTCTGTAAAAGTAATCTTCATTCCACAATAGTAGCAATGCTAGACTAATAGAGCATCCTCATTGGTCTAATGTATGTTTATTGATATATTATTTATATTATGTGCAGATGCAGGGAAGGGTAAGGAAGCAGACAATGTTGAAGCTTCTACAACGAAGGATAGCAAGTCGGACGTCAAAGTGGAGGCTCGTATCAAGGTATAAAATTAATATATTTATGGCTAATTTTGTATTATTGCACCTCGCACAAAATCCTAGGAATTTCATTGAATTAGAGCGGTCTCATTGTGACCCTCTATTATTCTATAGTGGGTCAATAGATTTCATTGAGGGTCACTAAAACAATATGGACTACAATTCCGATTGAAAGTTTAAATAATTTGCAAATAGTTCTTTAAGGCGTTTGTAACAAACATAATAAGTAAATTTAATAATGTTTTTAAACAGTAACGGTGACGTCAACGTCATGACGTCAGATTGCGCGAACGTCTCAATGACGTTAACGCTCCATTAAAATGGGTTAAATATCGGCGTTTGCCCTTTAGAAAAGGTGCTCGATGCAATAAATCAGTTATTGAGCTTAGTACTGATCCCCTACAGAAATATGTGACCTCTACCTAATAAACTAATATATCATCTTCCTAGACGATAAGGCTGGCGTAAACCAGTCAAAGGTAAAACAATAATTTTTTTGCGCACTTGCTGTGACATGTCTTTGAATATTATTCATATACATATATATTATTGTTATTACCATTATTATTTTTTATTTATATTGTAATATATATTTTCATGTCACCTGCATAGCAAGGCAGACACTTAAGGATCACTTTGTCCGTCATCCGTCCGTCACACTTTCACCTGCTCCTTTTCATAAAACTTTAACTTGCAACCTAATCAAGCTCATAACTGACCATAACTTACAAAGTTTTTGACCTATGTTCATAGAATATCACACACATTCATCTTACCCCAAGGAATATTGTTACCTATGACAAATAACTCTGACTTTAACTTCGGCAGATTTATGTCTCTTTTCATAAAACTTAACCTGCATCATAACCAAGCTCACAACTGGCCATATCTTGAAAGTATTTGACCTGTGTCCAGAGTGAAAATCTTAAGAAAAATCGTAAGATTTTCAATCTGGGATTGTATGTGGTTCTACGGTCTAAAATTTTGTGTTACCTAATTTCAAACCGTACGTTTTACGGTCGCAAATATGAGACATTAGCCAATGAAGCAACGTGTTACATAATCAGATTTCAAGAGGGCCCTATTTTTGCTACTTTTCCTACTTTTTCCTATTTTTTTTTTATTTCAGCCCTATTTTTCCCTAATTTTATTTAAAACAGCTCTACTATTCCTACTTTTGAAAAATGAAACAAAAAAGAAAAGAAAGAATGAAATATATTCACAGATTATTAACAACAGAATAATTTAGGTATCTTTTCATGTGTGTACACTTTAATGCCACGATGTCTGCAAGGTCTGTTTACATGTTGAGGCTCTATTTTTACTCAAAGGTGTTGTCGTCTTCACTGGATACAAGTACAAATGCAGCCAACATGAAAACATACTACAGCAGACGTTCCTGGCGTGTGAAAACACAGAAACTAATTTTCTGGAAACAACAGCGAACTTTGTTCACCATTTTGGGAATGGTACCGGTACCATTCAAAATCGCGTTGATTTGCCTTAAATTGAGAATTTTTCACTATAACGAAAGAAATACTGTATGCTTACATACTTTGCAAACACATTGTATACCATGTGTACATTCTCTTGTACATGTAGTATTTAATTACCCTCACCTAAAAGAATATATATGTTACCTGTTTCTTTTGTTTAAATTAGTTTCAGTCTAAATGTTTAAAATAAATAAATAAAAAAAATGGATTGGGCATTGCTTCACTCCAATTGGGAAAACACATACCTTTTACAATTAGGAATGGTACCGTTTTCCGGTACCACTTATTAATGGGGAAAGAAAATACTGAACAGATATAAAAATTCCTACTTTGTCCCTTTTTTTTTGCAATGTCCCTCATTTTTCCTACTTTTTCGGAACGTCCAACCTATCATTATCCCTATATTGTTGCTTGATGGCACTTGAAAGCCTGCATACTAGTTGCAGTAGAATGTAAATTTAGTGTACCTTGTTATAATTCCAGCCAAATCTAGGGGATACACGTGGCAGGAGTACAGCTACTGTGGAGATAATCACTATTGATGAAGAAGAGAATAGTTCTGATGTTCCCGCAGTAGTCACAGAGACAAAAACTACATATTGTGAAGATAGCTCCAGTATTGACAAAAGCGCTTTTCTTGATATTTCCATCAATTCAGCTACCTTCTGGGAAGGTTGTCAGAAATGCTGACAAGCCAGTAGTTGAGATATCGGAACAAAAACATGACCACCCCACAGACTTTGAGAAAGATAAGGAACACTCCAAACAAGACGCAAATAAAAGTAAATCGGACACAAAAGAAATGAAATCGCAGAAAACTACCAACACTCCAAAACCTAATAAAAGTCCTCGTAAACCCTCTGTAAGTTCTCCAGCACAATGACGACCATTCAGAGAGAAATCAAGTACAATAATTACTGTTGAAATAGGAACTAATCTGGATACCACCCCTGAGGAAGACACAAATACAGGGGACGAAGTTGCTTCATCCTCAAAGACAACACCAAAAAGAGTAACACGAGCTTCAAAAGCTCAGGCTGAGAGTTCAACTAAGGTTGACATTATCGATCTTCCTGGTACAAGAAGAAGTGGTGGAAAATATACGAGAAATAAGACAACCAGACAAGTCAAAGACAGAAAGCTCGCTGACGAATACGAGGTATCTGTAGAGATTGGCTGAAGGATTCATAAGTCTGAAAAGTTTTTATGATTCTTGGGAATTTGTTGAAACACATTATGCCTTCAACACAGTTTAAAAAAAAGATATAGTGAAAATGTCAATACCGTAAATATATCTTAAATATTTTAACTGATTACAGCTTGTAGTAGTCTACAATAATGTTATGCCAGTGAACAATATATAGTAAAATTGATATAAAAAATAGAGGAAAGTGGGATTGTTGGACCAGGTACTGAAATGGAACTAACAGAAGTATTTTTATATGTAAAGAATTGAGAATTGTACACCAGATTTATGTACGGGGTTTAACATGGCTTTTAACAATATTTAAGTCATGTTTAAAATAAAAATGTGTCGCCATTTACAAAAACATACTGATTGGATCTAAAGCTATACATTGTTACATGTCATTTCCTGACATTTCACTGTTATTCCCCACAAAGTGGATTATGTATTTTACGACCTCACCCTGTATATTAGATGATACTGTTAGTGTTGAAGGTCAAGGTTAGCCGTGTAAAATGAATATCCGGAAGTAGAGTTGCAATGTTTGCCACATATGGTTTCTTTCTATACATTATGCTCTTGTTACGTAATATTTATTGAGTGCTGTTATTTACGTGTCACACGTGATTCTACATACGTTTTATTGAATATTTTGATTTTAAA
This sequence comes from Cyrtodaria siliqua, assembly GCA_037043455.1. Classification (NCBI taxonomy): domain Eukaryota; kingdom Metazoa; phylum Mollusca; class Bivalvia; order Adapedonta; family Hiatellidae; genus Cyrtodaria; species Cyrtodaria siliqua. The sequence goes on along the minus strand of JAWPHD010002128.1, from coordinate 233,341 downwards.
CAATTTACATAATTATGTGTTTAAAGTTTAAAGGGGATGTATCAACACAGCCAAACAGCTCTGTTATTGAGAGTTCTGAAAAACTTGACAAACGTGAAAGAATTATCCAAATTGGATGATAAACAAAAAAGATATGACCATTTGGTTTAAACAGTATTTAGTCAAGAAATGTGATGAACAATATTTCAAATAATACATGTACAGGATTTGAAAAGAAGCTTTCGATGAAAAAGTAAATTCAACTCCTTATGTTATAGCTCTCAAAATGGCGGCTTCCATCATATCATTTCAATATAGGCTTCAAATGATCATATCTTCTGTACTTATCGTCCGATTTTGATAATTATTTCACCCTTATTCAAGTTTGTCAAACCTCTCAATATTAAAGATGGTTTGGCTGTGTCGCTACAAATACCTTTAAAGAAGAACATTATTGAACAATAGCAACCAGTGAAATAATTGTACAATTAAACCAATTTTGTTTACAAGTGTTTGACACATGTAGCTTCCAAATGCTACGGTCATACAGTATATTTATGTGGGATTTCATATGGCACCCACAGGATATTCACGCACAAACACGTTTATTTACACGAATTGAATTAACATTTATTACATTTCTATGGGTAAAAGATCTGGATTTCTCAGTGAAAGAAGATTCATAATCGCTAAATATTAATAACTAACTCATAACACAAAAATCACTAACTGTGATGTTGAGTCTACAAACCGCCGATAATGTTCAATAAAACGAAATATTTCAGTTAAAATCATTTGAAAAGAAGCTTTCAATGAAACTTACGTAAATTCAACTCTCAAAATGGCGGCTTCCATCACATCCGTTTCAATTGAAGCTTCAAATGATCATATCTTTGATATTTGATAATTCTTTCACCCTTATTCAAGTTTGTCAAACCTCTTAATATTAAAAATGGTTTAAGTTTAGAAGAAGGTTGTTCTGTATTTTTATTAAGTATATAGTAAAATTCTTTACTTCCTTTTGTTGTTTTTAAGAATGGTGTAATATTTAATGACAGTGTTGGTTCGAATAATTTCTGATTTATGTCCATGTATATTATCTTTTTGTTACCTGCCATGGATTTAATTGATGCTATAATTCCATTGAAAGTCATGAAAATTGTTTTAATATGGTACTAAATTCGTCCAAGGAATACAAATGTCCATTAGTGTTAAAAAGGTCATTTATAAGATAAATTCCCTTGTCATACCATTTCTTTCATAAAGAAGGTTTTACCTCCTATAACCAAGTTTGTATTATAATATTGTGGACTTGCCAGAAAATGTTGATTTGTTGATATAGTATTATTTTCTATGATATTATAAAAAGCCTTTAAAACATCTCTCCAGAACATGTTTTTCATTGTAACTAATTTTTGCTGTTTGTCATGTACGTAGCTCTTTCCAAAACAGCATAATTTTTTAATATTGACGGTGTAAGTGACTATATTGTGCCACCCACTACTACTTGTATTGCTAATGAGTCGCTTTATCCATGATGCTTTTAACCCAAAGATAAAAGCTTGCAAGTTGGTCATATTTAAACCACCTTCAGAATATTGTTGATTACGACAGCTTGTTTGATTTTTGCTGGACCTTCCCACAAAAATTCATATAAAATGTTGTTGATAAGTTAAATCGTCGACTCATTTGGGTTGGGGAAAGACATAAATAAGTGATTAAGTTTTGGTATTAATAAAGTTTTACATAATTATTGTTGTTATTGGGGGAGCTGTTTACTGTTTCCACGTGTAAACTAACTAGTGTATCATTTATATATTATTGTACCTGTATAAATGTATAAAAAAAGAACTTTTCTTGGCACTTCGTTTCCTTCAGTTTTGTATCAAGATTGACAAAAGTAATGTCTCTAAACAATAATGGGTCACTACCTCTTCCTGAAAATAAGTAAATTGCTCCAAATGGGTGTCACATTCATTGTCATGTGTAACAGTGTCATGTGTAACAATGGCATGTATGTCATGTGAAACAATGTCATGTGTAACAATCTCACATGTAACAATGTATGTCACATGTAACAATGTCATGTGTAACAGTGCCATGTGTAACAATGCCACGTGTAACAATGTCATGTGTAACAATGTCGTGTAACACTGTATGTCACGTGTAACAAATGCCTGTCCGTCTCTTTTTGTGTCGCCTTTTCGAAGAAAAATGCAATACATAGAGATCACTTTGTCGTCCGTTCGTCCGTCTATCACGAAGACTTAACGTTGGCTGTAACTTTATCATTTCTTGATATTTCTTCAACAAACTTTCAATATGTACTCATTATGACAACATCGACATGCCATACTAAAATATAAAGGTCAAGGTCACACTGAACTTCATTACCGGTATATAGGTTAAATACACATTTTCTTCTTCACGAAAACAATAATAACTTCCTCATTTCTTGATATTTCTTCATCACACTTCCGTCCGTCTGTCACGAAGACTTAACGTTGGCTGTAACTTTCTCATTTCTTGATATTTCTTCATCAAACTTTCAATATGTACTCATTATGACAACATCGACATGACCATACTAAAATATAAAGGTCAAAGTCACACTGAAGGTCATTATATGGGTTAAATACTAATTGTTTTCTCTAGGAAAATTTAACGTTGGATATAACCTTCTCATTTCTTGATATTTCTTCATCAAACTTTCAATATATACTCATCATGACAACATCGACATGACATACTAAAATATAAATATCAAGGTCACACTGAAGGTCATTATATAGGTTAAATACTCATGTTTTTCTTCACAAAAACTTAATAGTCAGGCCAGTTTGTCACCCGTCTAGTTTTGTGGTCACAAATTCCTTCAAAATTACTGGTGGAATTTCAGAGGAACACTACTTGCAATGTCTTGTTGGTCATATTTAACTGAATGTCTTCATGGTCCAATTTAACTAATGCCTTGTTGGTTCTATTTAACTGAATGTCTTGTTGGTCCTATTTAACTGAATGTCTTGCTGGTCTTATCTAACTTATGTCTTGCTGGTCCTGTTTAACTGATGTCTTGTTGGTCCTATTTAACTGATGTCTTGTTGGTCCTATTTAACTGAATGTCTTGTTTGTCCTATTTAACTGAATGCATTGTTGGTCCTATTTAACTTAATGTTTTGTTGGTCCTATTTAACTGAATGTCTTGCTGGTCTTATTTAACTGATGTCTTGTTGGACTTGTTGGTCCTGTTTAACTGATGTCTTGTTGGTCCTGTTTAACTGATGTCTTGGTGGTCCTATTTAACTGAATGTCTTGTTGGTCCTATTCAACTGAATGTCTTGTTTGTCCTATTTTAAGTTAGCTAAAATTCCACTTCATGCACAAGCCAAGATGGCTATCACAGATGCACATTTATTCAGATCTTATGAAACTTCACAGGACCACTTCAGATGATGTCTAGTTGGTTCTAACCAAAACTAAGCTGCCTCGGTAGCTCAGTGGGTAAGGATTTGGCTTTAGACCTCTGCCTCACATTGGTTCGCTCCCTGGAGGAGGCATGTCTGATGAGAAACAACATCTCATCTTCATCTAAGGTTGCTGTCCCTATATAGCCTAATGTGAGGTGTTAATGAGATGGGAAAAATACAGTGAACGGAAATTGAACTTCCTGCAAATTCCAAGATGGCCCCCATGGTTATAATTAGACTAAGCATGCTTTTTATTGTTACACCTGTAAAACTGTAAGAGATATTAATATGGGATTATTACTTAACTGATGGCATGACTTACATGTAGTACTTATTGATACACTTTCAAAATGGCCGCCATTGACTATCTCTGTTTACATATAATTAGAAATTCTTGTGATCCCAAAATGGCTGCCAGCGACCATCTTGTTTACATATAATTGCATAGTAAATGCTTGTGTGCCCTACTGGGCCCTACTCCAGAGTAGTTACATTGTTATCGTTTTAGGCAACACCTCTGCTGCAATGCTGTAAACATGGTGGTGATGCTATTGCAAATGTGAAGTTCTCTTAGCCAAAACATATGTATTTTGCATAATGGGAACCTCGATTGTTTTTAAATTCAATTCTAACTGAAATATTCCATTAAGGCAGTAATATAACACGGTCGAAAGGCATAATTATATGATCTGTGGAGTGTTTGCTAAAGGGCAATATTTCATAAAACTTCACAGAAACACATCATGATACAGAATGGCCCCGTGTAGTTACGGGGCAAAGAATAGGGCCACTGCAGATCCCGTTGGAGTGGAAGGCAGAGGGGTAAAAAAAATAGTTCATGTTCATTTTATCATTTTTTGTTCATGCTCATTAAAGGTCTTCATCATGTCCCCTGCATTGTTTCGTGTGCCATCTCGCTCATATCACTAGAGCAGTGGCAGAAAAACAATAACGTGGCTCCAGCGTAAATGGAGTCTACAATAGAATTTGCAGCATCTCTGCAGTTCAGGGTGAGAAGGTTCTAGGCCCGTTCTCCATATTTTATCTCGTACATGGAGGATGAGCCTGGCATGTTCATTCCTGTTAGGCGCCATATAACCTTTCATGTGTTGGTATGCCTTAAAACCCCAATTCAATTCATGATACAAACTGAAATTGTTCTTCCTACAAAATCCAAGATGGTGGACTAAATGTTTTTGATCCATAATCTCTAGATTGATCCAGAATATTTGCTAAAATGATTTGTATGATAATTGATCTTTTCAGTTCTTAATGAAATGCATTTTAATCAGTCATATTAGATGCAAGCCGTCGGCCATCTTTGTTTCATATATGCGTATATCATCTTTATCTCTTATCATTGTCATATTTTGCTCATCTCCATCCCTATTCCAACCCAGTATGGTCTAAGTTATCGACTAACTTTAAATACTGAACAAAACAGAAACGCAACTCGGGAATTTCCGCTATATATTGCTGCTGTTAATCGAATGGTACATTTCCTTTCGGGAAAAAAGACTAAATAAAACAACATATAACGCAGCAAATAGTATTCCTTCGAAGTTTCCTTATTGACAGAGATGGCGTTTTACTCAAGCATGTGAGCAAACTTGGGATGCACAATTTTGCAAACTTTTTACGTTAATACAGTGCTGAAATGGCTCATTTTTCAAAGAGGAACCTCAACATTTATGAATTTCTTGTTACAAAGTGTACAGTGATTTAAACGTCTACAACATCACAGTTTTGTCCTTTCTCTAACTGCAACTTTTTTTCTTTTTTTTTACCAAACATCTTGGGATTTCTTTGGAATATTATGTGGAATTAAGTGTGCAGTATATACAATATATAGCGGAAATTCCCGAAATGCGTTTCTTTTTCGCTTCAGTATATTTGGATCTTCATGAACTTTCACTGGGAAATTGGATGGGATTTCCAGCTAAGTATTATGAAGTTCAACTGTCCCCTGTAATCATGGCAATTGTGAAGTAAAACAAAACAGGTTTACACATGAACAACAATTTTATCTGGTTAAAGCAATATTTTATTCACATTTTTTACTAATTACATGTACATGGCATAATAGTATAGCATAGGGATAGAGGCGACGTGGGCTAGGCTCCCCAATGTTTAGGTTGGAATGTGATGATAGTGCTCAATCTTCCCCCTCTGATCAGTGACCATGTGAAGGAAATTGGCCGAAACAGTAATACAATACTATTTAGTTGACAGAAATTACTTACTTGGTGGTTTTAAATTTAGCTGTTTGGTTGAATGAAATTTGTTCGTAGTTAAGCTACATATGACAATAAAGGTTTTTTTATCTGAAAACGTAATTGCTGTCTGCTGTTTCCCTACCTATCCCTTAAATTGAACCCTACACAAATAGTTTTTCTTTACTAAACTCAATATGCTCAATAAGTCTTCGAAAAAACAAATACCTACCAACATGTACGTACTCATGAAATCCTTGGTCGGGAAACAGCAAACAAACTGTTAACATTGAGGATGAGGATGGCCATGTTCGCAGAACATTTTGAGAAGTATGTGTTTGGCCTTCCGAATCAGTATTCAAAACTCTTCAATACCACACTACAGAACATAAAATAGGTATAAAAGATGCGTTGATCATGTACATATATGTTTCATCGATTACTTAGCAAACGGTCCCGTATTTCATGTTTTTACCTGTGACAACCAGTTTATTCATTAATTAATCAGTTAATTACTTTATATGGAAAATGAATACCATGGTTACGAGTTGACTGGGGATGGAGAATATGATACTCATATCGAGTAGTCATCTTCATCTCCATTACTGCCACATGTTTGCTCATCAACATTCCCAATTCCAACCCGATATGACCTAAGCTGCTAAAATACTGTAAAACATCATTCATTTTATTCCGAATTCCCTTAAGTAAAAAACCCAGAAGACGTGTATTTAATAATTATATTAGTTTATATATTTGAATAATTATCAGATATTTTAATTTTGAAATGTTTTAATGGGGATTAGATATCTGGACAAACAGAACGTATGTAAATAAAATTATTCTAAAACTAACATTTTCTTCTTCATAATGTAACCCGATATGACCTAAACTGCTACATCATTCATTCTATTCCGTATTCCCTTAAATAAAAATCCAGAAGACGTGTTTTTAATAATTATGTTAGTTAATATATTTGAGTAATAATCAGATATTTTAATTTTGAAATGTTTTAATGGTGAATAGATATCTTGACAATCAGAACGTATGTAAATAAAATTATTTCAAAACTAACATTAATTTTTCTTCTTCATAATGTATTTGAACCCAACTTATATTTATTCCATTATCAACAAAGGCACCGCCTAATGAAGGCATTATAAGCCCTTTTTGTAAGAGTTTATGTTTAAAGCATTTCCTAGGTGTAAATAGTACACTGGCCTTCTGACAAAAAGACTGATTGTGATTGTTGTTCAACCAAAAGGACTATTTGTATCAAGTTTTAACATTGTAGGGTTAAACAGGTCATAAATAACAGCTGGAAAGGACTTGTTCACCATCAATCATCAGTGACCTTGACATTTGACCTATTAAACCACAAAAGCAATAGGAATTGTTGTTGCAAAATGGATACTATTTGTATACAGTTTCAAGATTGTAGTTAAAGTGCAGAAGGCGTTATTCATGATCCGGTTACTGTGACCTTAACCATTGACCTACTGACCTCATATTTAATCGGAAGTAACAATGGGGAACATATATCTCAGGATTTGGTCAGTGTCAGGTCAATGTGACACTGATGACCTACTGAACCCAAAAGCAATAATCCCAGCAAGGTCAATGCACCTATACAATTCCGTAAGTGTGGGTGTAGTACTTACGGAGTCGAATGTCTTTGTTCATAGAGGTCATGGGGAAATTAACCTTAAGACTTACTAACCCCAAAAGCAATAGGGTTCCTCTTCTCGCCAAGGACTATATGCTTATATATACAGTGTCATCAGTGTAGGTTATAGTGACCTTGACCTTGATTGAGAGACCCCTAAAACTCAAATAAAATTGTATCAATTATTCTTTGAAGTAATGCAAATATATTGTACATGTTATCACTGAATGAACAACATTGTGCACAAACAATCATAATAATGTTCAAAGTATATGAATTATCTTAAATCATGACAGCGAAAAACACTACTATTCATTTAATAAGTTTAACAGATGCATATGTTGAAATATACATAAATTGAATCATAAAACAAGAGGCCCAAGAGGGCCTGTGGACGCTCTACTGGCTAATATGGCTCTTGTAACATCGATGAAGCGAGTGACTATCGTCTTAAAGAGGCAAAATATAGCATTTTTAACTAAATCAAGAGCGCCATAACTCCGCCATTACTGGTCCGATCTGGCTGGGTTTCGAACTTGGACAGCAGAGATAATAAAAAAATAAAAAAAAATAAAAAAATAAAAAAAAAAAATAAAAATAAAAAAAAAATAAAGAAATATAAAAATAATAAAGGAAAAAAATAGTCAAAAAATCTGGTAAAGTTTGGTAAAGATCAGATGAAAAATGAAGGGCCTATCGCCTTAAAGAGAGTACATCAGGATTTTTCTAGAAATAAATTATAAAAATGTTTCCATTCATGATAAAACACTTATATCCATCAAAATATGATGTTCGAACCATATTGTTAAGGTTTAAACTTCGAATACACCATATAGTTTGGACTGAATCGGGCATAAAATGCTAAAATTAACCCTGGTGCGTAACCTAGGAGAGCACGTATTACTGTACAGAATGAATTTCCTTGTAACTAAGGGGTCATTTTTAGGATCATTCATTATGTTTAGGCGCTTTAAAACAGATAATATTATTATTTGTCAATTTTAAGTCGGACACCTAGACCCCTTTGAAAAGCCTGATGTACTCCCTTTAACAAGGCAAAATATAGCATATTTAACAAAATCAAGGGCCATAACTCCGCTGTTTCTGGTCCGATTTGACTGGTTTTCGAACTTGTCCGAGCTTTTATTGACAGTAACAATCTGGTAAAGTTTGGTAAAGATCGGATGACAAATGGAGGCCCTATCGTCTTAACGAGGCAACATATAGCATTTTTAACTAAATCAGAGCCATAACTCCGCTGTTACTTGTCCGATCTGGCTGATTTTCGAACTCTTCCGAGCTTTCATTGACATTAACAATCTGTTAAAGTTTGGTAAAGATCAGATGAAAAATGAAGGCCCTATCGTCTTAACGAGGCAAAATATAGCATTTTTAACTAAATCAAGGGCCATAACTCCGCTGTTACTGGTCCGATCTGGCTGGTTTTCGAACTTTTTGTCCGAGCTATCATTGACATTAACAATTTGGTAAGATTGGTAAAGATCGGATGAAAAATGACCACCCTAGCGTCTTAACGAGGCAAAATATAGCATTTTTAACTAAATCAAGGACCATAACTCCGCTGTTACTGGTCCGATTTGGCGGGTTTTCGAACTTGTCCGATCTTTCATTGATATTAACAACCTATTAAAGTTGTGTAAAGATCGGATGAAAAATGAAGGTCCTATCGTCTTAACGAGAAAAAAGTTGAAGACGGACAGACGGACAACTCGCCATCCCGTAAGCTCTGCTGGCCTTTGGACAGTAGAGTTAAAACTATAAAACTAAACGTGTAAATCGGTCGTTTTCTCAAAGATGAATGACTTGCCGCTCAATTATTGCACGAGAAAACTCATTCAAGGGAAATTGATTTACTTAATTCATTCTTCAAACGAAGAAAATTATATTTCCATATAAGGTCATGGGGTCCTTGAATTGACCTACTGACCCCAAATACAATATAACATAACAATACAATAGTGTTCCTCGTTTCACCCAGACAGTGAAGAAATCTTTCAAAATGGCCAAGTTAAAAGAATCTTTGTTAAAAATATGAACATGATTATCCAGGAGAGGAAAAATCTCCCAAAATGCCCAAGTTAAAATTATATTTTCGATAAAACCAAAGTCATAACTTACTTTAAACCTACCACAGACCACTTTTCAATGTGTTTCTGTACAGAATTATTTATGATTATTGTAAAAAACATCCTCGCAAAATGGCCAAGATAAAAAAAAAAATGTTGTTGTTGAAATCACTCAAAACCCACTTTAAAACTATCGCAGACTACTTTTAGCAGACCACTTTTATCCAGTTTCAAACTGGCCAAGTTAAAAACTATGCTATTTTGTAACTAAAGCCCTTACACCAAACCAACTTTGTTTTTTTTGTTTCAGATAAACTAACACCAACTGGAATAATACTATAATGTAATAAAAACGTTAAAAGCTAATAAAACAAACAATAAACTGCACAGGGCATCAGCCATCTTTGTTTCATCACAATTTCACAGCAAATGCAAATATATCGCTAAAACGATATTTCCATGTTCGTCTTGCAACAACAAGACAACAACAAGACAAGACTTGTAGCCGGCGGACCTGGTTTCACACCTCGCAGGCCCAGTGAGTTTTGTCGGTGAGCTCTTGAGCAAGACACTTTCAATTAGCCTCGTCCATCGGATGTGGATGAAAGCCGAGTAGGCCAGTGTATCGCAGTCTACACTCCCAGCATGATAAGGAACTATAGGAATCTATTCGATAGTAAGAGTAGGGACGGTTCCCGGATTCCTGTGTATCCTTCCCCTCTCTCTGAGACGGCTCTAAATAACCTATAATGTGTTTATGAGCCGTTACATAACATTACGCGCGTTATGCAGATTATAAAGAGTCTAGGTTACATGTTATCACAAAGAAACCTAGCTTGGTCAGAGACGGCTCTAAATAACCTATAATGTGTTTATGAGCCGTTACATAACATTACGCGCGATACGCAGTTTATAAAGAGTCTAGGTTACATGTTATCACAAAGAAACCTAGCTTGGTCAGAGACGGCTGTAAATAACCTATAATGTGTTTATGAGCCGTTACAAAACATTACGCGCGATACGCAGTTTATAAAGAGTCTAGGTTACATGTTATCACAAAGAAACCTAGCTTGGTCAGAGACGGCTCTAAATAACCTATAATGTGTTTATGAGCCGTTACAAAACATTACGCGCGATACGCAGTTTATAAAGAGTCTAGGTTACATGTTATCACAAAGAAACCTAGCTTGGTCAGAGACGGCTCTAAATAACCTATAATGTGTTTATGAGCCGTTACATAACATTACGCGCGTTATGCAGATTATAAAGAGTCTATATAGGTTACATGTTATCACAAAGAAACCTAGCTTGGTCAGAGACGGCTCTAAATAACCTATAATGTGTTTATGAGCCGTTACATAACATTACGCGCGTTATGCAGATTATAAAGAGTCTAGGTTACATGTTATCACAAAGAAACCTAGCTTGGTCAGAGACGGCTCTAAATAACCTATAATGTGTTTATGAGCCGTTACAAAACATTACGCGCGTTATGCAGATTATAAAGAGTCTATATAGGTTACATGTTATCACAAAGAAACCTAGCTTGGTCAGAGACGGCTCTAAATAACCTATAATGTGTTTATGAGCCGTTACATAACATTACGCGCGTTATGCAGATTATAAAGAGTCTAGGTTACATGTTATCACAAAGAAACCTAGCTTGGTCAGAGACGGCTCTAAATAACCTATAATGTGTTTATGAGCCGTTACATAACATTACGCGCGTTATGCAGATTATAAAGAGTCTATATAGGTTACATGTTATCACAAAGAAACCTAACATGGTCAGAGACGGCTTTAAATAACCTAAAATGTGTTTATGAGCCGTTACATAACATTACACGCGTTATGCAGATTATAAAGAGTCTAGGTTACATGTTATCACAAAGAAACCTAGCTTGGTCAGAGACGGCTCTAAATAACCTATAATGTGTTTATGAGCCGTTACATAACATTACGCGCGCTTGGTCAGAGACGGCTCTAAATAACCTATAATGTGTTTATGAGCCGTTACATAACATTACGCGCGTTATGCAGATTATAAAGAGTCTATATAGGTTACATGTTATCACAAAGAAACCTAGCTTGGTCAGAGACGGCTCTAAATAACTTATAATGTGTTTATGAGCCGTTACATAACATTACGCGCGTTATGCAGATTATAAAGAGTCTATATAGGTTACATGTTATCACAAAGAAACCTAGCTTGGTCAGAGACGGCTCTAAATAACCTATAATGTGTTTATGAGCCGTTACATAACATTACGCGCGATACGCAGTTTATAAAGAGTCTAGGTTACATGTTATCACAAAGAAACCTAGTTTGGTCAGAGACGGCTGTAAATAACCTATAATGTGTTTATGAGCCGTTACATAACATTACGCGCGTTATACAGATTATAAAGAGTCTAGGTTACATGTTATCACAAAGAAACCTAGCATGGTCAGAGACGGCTTTAAATAACCTATAATGTGTTTATGAGCCGTTACATAACATTACGCGCGTTATGCAGATTATAAAGAGTCTATATAGGTTACATGTTATCACAAAGAAACCTAGCTTGGTCAGAGACGGCTCTAAATAACCTATAATGTGTTTATGAGCCGTTACATAACATTACGATCGTTATGCAGATTATAAAGAGTCTATATAGGTTACATGTTATCACAAAGAAACCTAGCATGGTCAGAGACGGCTTTAAATAACCTATAATGTGTTTATGAGCCGTTACATAACATTACGCGCGTTATGCAGATTATAAAGAGTCTATATAGGTTACATGTTATCACAAAGAAACCTAGCTTGGTCAGAGACGGCTCTAAATAACCTATAATGTGTTTATGAGCCGTTACATAACATTACGCGCGATACGCAGTTTATAAAGAGTCTAGGTTACATGTTATCACAAAGAAACCTAGCTTGGTCAGAGACGGCTGTAAATAACCTATAATGTGTTTATGAGCCGTTACATAACATTACGCGCGTTATACAGATTATAAAGAGTCTAGGTTACATGTTATCACAAAGAAACCTAGCTTGGTCAGAGACGGCTCTAAATAACCTATAATGTGTTTATGAGCCGTTACATAACATTACGCGTATAAAGAGTCTAGGTTACATGTTATCACAAAGAAACCTAGCTTTGTCGGAGACGGCTCTAAATAACCTATAATGTGTTTATGAGCCGTTACATAACATTACGCGCGTTATACAGATTATAAAGAGTCTAGGTTACATGTTATCACAAAGAAACCTAGCGAGGCAAAACAATTCGTTAAATAAAATCAGTGACATAAATTATGGATATATTTATCAGGCATACATGAAATGAAATGGGATGGATATGATTGAATATTTCGCAAACTCCAATATTATGTTCACTCCGTATAACAGGTATGGACCTTTATCCAACCGTACAAGCTTCTCTTCATGTTCAGCATTTATACAAGAGGTGTTCAACTTATAACGTAACACTTTTGTTTAATATTTATCAAAAAATGCGTGATTTAATTATATAAAACTGTCATTTAGAAAGTATGCATTAAACAATATTTTCAATTTCACGTGACTCGCTTTAAATTACATTTTGAATAAGTTCTATACTATTATCTAATTTTAAACCTGTATGTTTCTACTGTCGTTTTATCTTAAAGGGACTATGTCCATAACTTTTAGCTTATAAAACACAAAATAATTACATTAATAAACAGAACACAACAACCACTACTGAATATTTACTAAATAAAACCAAGATTGTTTGACGGAATTCAATAGCGGTACAATTTTTTTTACAGATAATGGACAGTTTCCTTGAGTTTTACCTGAAGATTTTATAAAGTAACTAAAATAAGCATTTTATATATATTTTGTAAAAAAAGAATAGTTATTGTTGCTGTATTATCACACATCATACATCGGCAGAGCTACTATTAGGCCATATAGGCCCGGGCCTATACATAAATTTGAAAAATGAAAAAAATATCTAAAAATGCAAGCCGGGGTGTGGGTGTGTGGGGTGGCGTGGGGCGGGGAGAAGAGCGCCATGGGGGGTTTAAGGGTCAACATGTTTTCTTATTTTATTTTACAGTGTAGGTTATTTAACTTTGTCAAACTTTGTCAAATATTACTTCTCAAATTTGAAAAATATTTCTTTAAATACCATACACGTGTGCTGTCAGATACACCAAAACAATAGGCTCCAGGCAATATTTATCTGGGTGCTGGGACCGGAACATGTACTTTTTTTTGTCGCGACAAACATGGGACAATACCTGTTTTTTTTGTTTGCTTGCCATGGGACGTACAGTTTGTTTTATATAATATTTTTATTTGCACCGGTCCCAACCCCATGATAAATATTGCCTGGTCCCTTACATAGCTAAGTAACAGACAAGGGGAGCATGTCCCCAGACCTTATAAATGTATATCGCAGTTGTTTTTATAATTGAAGATATTTGCTAAAAAACATTATTTTCTACCCTTTTTTAAAAACACGGATTCAGAAAAATATACTAGTATACTAGTTCAAGTCAATGTTTTATATCGAAGGAATCATTTGACGACACATTAACTAGAAAATATTATGAGAGACTGTCATGATATTCAATTCACTTACAGAATGAAAGTGTAACGTTAAACACCTCTTGTATACAAGTTAAATAAATCTATAAATGGCAACATTACCCCCGGGTTTATTTGACAACAAACACTTTCAAGATGTTCCTACGCATTCCCACATATAGTCTGTCCTCACTATCAGAGTATGTAATTGAGTATGGATTAGTCACTCCATGTTGTCCCAGTAGTATCTGTATCTTGGTACACTCAGCTGTTATCCGGTGGACGTTACTGGAACCCTGGTCACATATATACACTGCCCCTGTCCCGTCTATAGCCAGACCACATGGCCTCTTCAGGTTATCATTCTTGTAGACTGCCTTAACGGTACCGTCCATCGTCATACACATCACTGTGTGTTTGTTGACATCAGACACATAAATGGCCATCTTATCTGGGCTGATGGCTATGTAGAACGGACAATTAAACAGTTTTGCACCGTTGGAATCTGTATTCAGACTTCTCAACACAGACCCGTTCATGTCCATCATTTCAACTTTACATGGTTTATCAAATGTGACTATAAGTGTCCCGTCATTGTGTACAAGTCCCATACACTCACCATTTGTCTTTATCTCTCGACCCTTGGACAAGGAGGATGAAGTTGTAGACAGGAGCTGGATCTTCTTCTCCCCATAGACTGTCACGGCTACTTGACTGTTGTCGATCATAGTTACGTCCCATGGGGAAGATGTCAGTTGAACTTCAGACGTTACCTTGTTTTGTTTTATGTCCACTAGTTTGACCTTCATGTTGAGTTGATCAGCAATGACGAGTTGGTTGTCGGATAGTAGGCATGATCCCGTGATATTGTAGACTTTGGAGTCGGTGGATGACTTTACATCGAGGTCGGCAACATGGGCAGGTGTAACTAATTTCCGTAACAACTCAGGTGCTGGTGAAATGGATTTCTGCAACACAGGTAACATCACTAACTGTCCTAATACTTTCTGGTTACTCTCGACAGAAGATGACCGCTCCATTTTAGTAAACGTGTACGTTCTGATTGTGTTGTCTGTCTCTATTTTTCTGAGACTGTCTTCTAATGTGTGTATTTGATTGGTCGCGTTTATCATTTCTATAAATATTTGACTGTTTCTATTCGTTTGTTGCAATTTTTCAAGTTTAGTCGTCAATGATCGAATTTCAGATATTACGGCGTTGCTTGTGTCAGAAATAGAGCTCATCATCTTCAAATCCTCATCTCTGATTACTGTAATCAATTTCTCTACTTCTTCCTTCGCTTTGGAGTGAAAAGTTTCAATTTCCTCCACGTGTTTCTGTGCCAGACTCAATGTACGGCCATATTGTTGTTCTAGTACATTTAATTTCTTCATTAACTCTTTATATTGGACACTCTGAACAATTCCTTTAGATACGTCGGATAATTTGCTTATCGTACAGCCTATATGGCCAATCTTCATGCATCGCTTGCATCCTAGTTGGTCATGTGATTTGCAGTAGAAGCTAATAATCTCACCTTTATGCCGAGCGCACGGTTCCGTGCACGTGTCCATCGTCGTAGACGAAGGATTGATCTTAGGCATTTGTGACTTGTCCAGTATGACATGGTGCCTGGATAGTCGTACTTTACGGTGATGAGTAACACACGCGGTACATAAATACTCTTGACAGTCTGTGCAGTAACCATCGGCACTATCATCACCACATGGCTCACAGAACATTTCCGTCACTTCGTCTGATCCAGCTTTCACGGATGCCATATTGACGTTCTGTAGAAAATAAAGGAGTGAAACACATGATATATTTTCTATAATTTATGACTCAATGTGTAAGGAGAACACTGACTATAATCTCAGACTCAATACGTGCAGTAGATAAAAAAGCCTATGTATGCATTCCTACCTATACGTGTACGGGAGATTTACATCTAGATACAATATGGAGAATGTGCCTAGAACCTTCCAACCTACAGAATTGCTGCAAATTCTATTGTAGACACTTCATTTATGATGGAGCCACGTTTCCGCATTTGCATATGCGGTGTCATGCATATGCGGTGTCATGAAGAAAACTTGAATGAGAATGATTAAAAAATGACAAAATGAACATGAAGGGGAGGGAGAGTGTGGTGTCCTACACCTCTGCCTCGAGCGGGATTTGTATTGGTTGTATTCGACCCCTGAAACCACACGGGGACTGTTTGCTTCTGAAGTTCTGTCATGTTCTAATATTAATTTTAATAGTGTCTAGCTGGTCTACATGTTAGATCATCGATACAAGCCAGGGCTTTTTCTAGAGGTCCCACGGGGCCGAAATTGCACCCCATTCCCAATGCAAAATAGGTACTTTTTTCCCAAATTCTTTGAAAAAATCCCAATGTGAAAAAAAAAAACACGTACTTGTATTTTTTATACATAATACATCCTTTAAGTTACATACTAATAAAAAACGTTGCTTTTAGTGATTTAATAGTGTTCATTTATACTTTTTAGACTTTTGCTTTGCCCTAACTTGTAACATGTTGACGTTGACAGCTCTCAATTTGGCCATTTTATCGATGAAAATACTTCCCAATTTGGTCGTTTCTACGATCAAAATTCCTCAAATTTACCAGGGGCCCCTTTCCCAAAATACCTAGCAGTTTTAAAGTCAAAATGAGGTAAAATTAATAAATGGAGTTACTAATTTTAATGCGTTAATAAAACCCAAGATTGCCATGTGTCCTTTTAAATAATAATCTACTCAAATCTTTCATTTTTTATACAATTTATTTTAGCATCGATGTATTTTTTCCGATGTTCATCTCTCTCTCTCTCTCTCTCTCTCTCTCTCTCTCTCTCTCTCTCTCTTTCAATCGTTTTAAAGGGATACATCATGTTTTTGGTGGGTATCTAGGCGTCCGTCTTGAAATTGAGAAATAACGATGTGTTCCACTCAATAGGGCCTAATCATAATGGATAAGCGTAGTATGACCCCTGGTTTATACGGAAATTCATGATACACAGTAATATGTGCTATCTAGAATACACACCAGGGTTACTTTGACTTTAACTCTGCCTACATTTAAATAAATACAATAATAACATTTGGAGTTATCTTATGGATATTATCTATTTTGCATTGTTATTCGACCATAGGTTTTAATATACAATTGGTGCAAACTGTACGAAATTCGACGCCTGGAAACAAGACGTAATTTTACCAAATTTACAGGCGTCAAATAGTTAGTAACCATTTAAATTAAACAGAAAAACCAAGCGTCAACTAGACGGAATCAACACGGAAAGTAGCAAGAATTTGAGGCGTAATATGCAAATGAGTTACGCCTGGAATAATTGACGGGCGTCATTTATGCAGAGGTAAACACAAAAATGACGAGTCGCTTAGCAAAATGACGGGCGTAAACTAGACGGAAACCAGCCGGAATTTGAGGCGCAATATGCAAATGAGTTGCTTCTTATCATTTATCGAAAGAAAACATCATGAACGTTGTTAACCACCAACAATTTATTAATAAATGAATAAAGCCACATCAATTAGGTAACTTAATCATATAAAAAAATACACATTTTATGTTATCCAGTCAGGTTATAATATAAGTTTATAAATAGTATTGAATTATTAGTAGTACAGTTTCGGTCTGTATGTATAGAACAATGTGAAATGAATTCGTACCTCAGACAGTGCATTGTTGTAAAATTATTCCTTTGTGTTAGGTTTCACTTATAAATAACTAACCTTCTAATTAATTATGTTTACTACATTGTCCAGATATATACATACAATCCACACACAATTTGGGTGGGTAACACAGTATTAGTAAGTTAAAATGAACATTGTTTAAGCCCAAGTGTTTTATGCCAATATTTTTTCCCACAAAATTTCAAACTGAATTTTCTCCCAGAATGCAATTTAAAATGCATTTCCTCAAATAATCAGTTGTAAAATACGCCTGTGAAAATGTTAAAGTCCAGAATGACGCCCGTCATTTAAGTTAGCCTCTTGTCAGGCGTCATTTTTACATGTTTACGCCTCTACCAAGAGACGTCAAAGTAATATTATTTCGTCTCCTGCTCGTTGACACATGGAAAAAGAGCATTACGCATAAAAACAGTTGGAATTCGTCTACTTCACGCCTGGTTTCCGTCTGCTTTTTTCATACAGGTATATAATCAACAATCAACAATTAGTTATATGAAATCCTTATGAGCATAATGGATAAGCCTATTATGATCCCTGGTTTATACGGAAAATTATTTTACACATTAATATGTGCTATCATAGAATACACACCAGGGTTAATTAAGCATGTAATGCCTGTTGCCAATGATGAATTCACATTGCACAAATGTTGGTTTGCTTACACTAAGGTCCATTCTTCATAAATAGTGTGTTTGATGTTAACTGTATAACGTTAATGCAGTTTGAATGATACATTGTTGAACAATATAGGGCGAGGAGCGATATTTGGACTCAATCCACCCCACCACCAAAACAAATCCTATCTTAAAGGGATACATGGCAGTTGGCAGTCTTAAGTGGGTTTTTTTAAATTATGATCATGAATTTGATTTTATAGTCGCACCGTCAGCTAAAGTCATATGACGACGACGACTTTCCAGCTTCCGTTGGTGGAGGAAGACCCCAGGTGCCCCTCCGGGAAATTTTCGTGCACGGGCGCATACCTGCATGGATAGAACAATCGACGTTCCGCAAGCCAGCTGGATAGCTTCCTCACATAAAGATGCCTAGGCCCCTGAGGGATCGAACCTACATCGTGCGGGGCAAGTGACTGCATGCAAATCCACCCCACCCACCAAAACAAATGCTATCTTAAAGTGACATACGGCAGTTTTGCGTGTGTATTTTGTGTGTGTTTTTTTTAATCACGATGTTCAGTTTGTTTTTCTACATAACTTGCATTCGTTCAGTAATTAGTATTAATTATAAGAATAGTATAAATGTTTAAAGCATTATTTTTGTTTATTATTAATAGCTGAATATATTTCACCTGTGCTAGAATCAGACGAAATAATGAAAACTCATAATTTTATATAATTATAGGCAAGCAAGATTAAAGTTAAAATGATACTAAATTAAGACAGTAATTTTAATGTTTTATAAGCATTTTAAGACTGCCGTGTGTATTTTAAACGACGGCTCCATGACCAGTTGTTTCTATTTTATGTCAGGGGAGTACCTGGGCATACGCACTGACGCACGTGCGTACAGGCTATTAAAGAAGCAAACAAATAAAAAAGGCTAAAAATACGAAAAATGCAATAAAAACTGAAGGTATAGTGGGGTTAGGCACATTTGTGAATCCAAAACTCGATGCTGCGTATACCTAAATTAGCCCCAGGAACGCTCCTGTATGTTCTACTTTCGTTTTCGAATAGATAGTTTAAATGCATTTTAATAATGTATCAACAAATGTTAACGCATTATTTTAAGCGGAAGAAGTTAACTGTGCGAATAGTTGTTTACAGTTATATTGTTTATGAAGTTTATTTAGAATTCTACTTTCGTTTTCGAACTGGCCAGTTATTCATCTTACAAATCATTAATAACAATTGCAGCTTGAATACAGAAAATATATCACGATATCCTCCTCTGTAATATACAAAACAAACAACTAAAACAATGAAGAAGAAAGGTCGTTACCTTAACAATATCTACTCTCCGTGTTGACCTGAACTCAGCTTTTCGGGAAACCGGTAGGTAGAGATGACGTCATAAGCGGTGTTATAATAGCTAATATGTTCTAGAATCAAAGTAATGTAAGTACTGATAGGCCTGTGAAAAACTAGCTGTTTGTACCAAATTTACGGAAATATTTAGTAGTTACTAGTTTATACAACTCGCAAATATTTCCGTGAATTTTGAAGAAATGCGTTATCCTTTGTTTGCAAAACAGACGAATTTACAAACGTGGTAGATCTATATAAAATAAATAAATTAATTAATTAAATTGCATTTACACAGAAGCTATTACGTATATTTCTATACTCTACATTACTAAAATAAGTAAAGAAACCAGATTCATTGTGTCAATATCAAAATCCAGAATGTTTGTGTTTTAGCACCACAGATTCTCAGTTTACTACATCGAGTACATTGAAACATCATAACATTAAACGGTAGGTCAATACAATCTAAAGTGACAAGATGTGTGCTGAGCCGGGTAACTATTAAAAGGACACACGGCACTCTTTTTTTCAAACTCGCGGCCTCATCATCATCGTCATCATCATAATCATCATCTTCATCATCCTGAACAATATCCGCCAGATGGAGCAAAACGTACTTTTTTTGGCACACCGGATAAGGTTATCCACATTTTACATGGGTGATTCATGTGCAAAAAAACATTAAAACATTAGTTATTGGCGACATCAATGCACAAAATGTCAATGATATTCAAGAAAGAGAATCAATCATGGGTATCCGGTTCAAACAGGGAATTTCAACCCTCGATATAATTGTTTTAATCGGAACCCATGCAGAGCCTCGATTCCGCTAAAAACAATTATACATCGGGTTGGAATTCCCGATCTTTACAGGATACCCATGAAGGATTCTTAATATGTTCGCGGCAGTCGGCAAGAAATGCTATGAGACTGTTCGCATGATGTGCTCACGGGTTATTACACCACATCATCACTGCCTTAGATCTCCGTTTAGCGTATGCATATATTGCGATTCCACAAGGATGATCCCATGATGTCCTCACGGATTATTACACCACAGGCTCAGGACTATCTGCATTACAAATGGGCAATCACAAAGACAGGACTCGGCGTGCAGCAGTGTTATTCTATATTTGCCTTTAAACAGTCAATAGCACATTTAATTTAAGGCGGGTACACCGGATTCAGGCTGTCATTGTGTAGAGATACCAATGAACATAATAGTGTTCATTCAATAACTTTTACGAAACGCTTTAGAATAGTAAACCAACGTTTAACATGGCAGTGTTATAACATTAATTCACGCCTAGTAGACTGAAAGAAATAGGTGAAAATGTGTGCTTCCCTAAATGAAGAACGCGTTTAAACCAGTTTATCAAACTCACATTTTACAGATGGCATTATAATAAAATGCAGGTCAAGATCAATTCTGCGCATTCATTGTCATTGGCGATCGAGTCTTTGGTTCCGCCTGATAAAACAAAAGTGAAATGTTTGGTTACAAAAAATTGCAAAAAATTAAATAGGTTTTAGTTTAATAAACCCGACAGATATTATAACACATTACCAAAGCATGTGAAGTTCGATTATCAGTCATCGGGGCCGTCTACGTGTCCTCGTAGCACAGTTGTTGACGCACTCGCTCACAACGAAACATTAATTCGATTCACCGTCTCGGCTTTGTACGTGAGTGTACGGTTGTTGTCCTCTCGGACACGTGAGCTTCCCCCGCGACCTCCAGTTTACCACATCAACATCATGGTAACACTGTTATTCGCTTCACTGAGTAGGAATTCTATAAGTTTCTTCTTATTTTATCCTTCAGTTACTGATTCAGAAGATAATTTCTTGTACGCCGGGTTATACAGTGCTTTACAATATATATCTGTGGTCTCACACATGGATTGTTATATTACATTGTTATTTTAAATTGCTGTACATATGCCAACTAATTTTTGAAAGTAAATGAGTTTGGGTACTGGCACAGGGATACGGAGTTTAAACGCACCCACATTGCTGGCCGAGGTGTTTGCTGTGTGTAGTTGACCCCATTGGACAACCGGTCTAGGGTGAAACTAGTATTTATGTGAGTCTTTGGTGGTATAGATGTGTTTGAAGCCTGGCTAGTTTGAACATTTATGTTACGGTGTCTTGTTTCTAATTCTTTAGAAGGTTTGATGTAATTGATTGATTTATACAGCTATGCATTTTTATGTTTGACTGATTTATACAGCTATGCATTTATGTTCGATTGATTTATACAGCTATGCATTTATGATCGATTGATTTATACACTATGCATTTATGTTTGACTGATTTATACAGCTATGCATTTATGTTTGACTGATTTATACACTATGCATTTATGTTCGATTGATTTATACAGCTATGCATTTTTATGTTCGATTGATTTATACAGCTATGCATTTTTATGTTCGATTGATTTATACAGCTATGCATTTTTATGTTTGATTGATTTATACAGCTATGCATTTATGTTTGACTGATTTATATACTATGTATTTACATTTACGAGAGGCTCAAGTATTTGATTTTTTGTTTGTTTGGTGTTTTACGTCATTTTCAACAATTGTAAGATTTTATATGACGGTCGATTTTTGTGGTGGATGCTGACCACCTACTTTCTCTGGGTAGAAATGTGACGACAAGTTTAATTCAGATGTGCATTAGCTTACTCGAAGAGATGTTTTAACAAGCACTATTTGTTAATGTGTATTTTGAATTACCGAAAAAGGTTTGGACCCGGCATAAACAGTATCCACATATCAAGTCGTCATGATACAATGATACAAGAAGAGAAACCACTCTAGAAGAAAGGTATGGACCTAGCATGAACAGAATCCACGTATCAACTTGTCATGATACAAGAAGGGAAACCACTCTAAATGTTATCCGACATCTCTTATATCTACACTATCTCGCTGACAGATACAATTTTTTACCTTTGCATTCTTATATCATATCTGAACATCAGGAATTCGTCATGAGAAACGAAGACAAGAAGAGAGGAATGTTTATTTTTTATTTATTTTTTTCAAAATGTAATATATATACACGTAACCAATATACAATCCATAGACTGCAACCACCCTATGCTTAATGATGCACAATACCAAAGATGAAAACTTATACTACAATCAGTAGTCATCAGCATGAAAAGTAATGTACAACAGCAAATCAAGGGTTTAACACAAAACCCTGCTATTATTAAGTGCATTTCAGTAAAGAAACAGAAGCAAAACACCTTTTTAAAACAGTGAATTGTATATATCCCTAATATTGATAATGCGTATGTTCCTATTTGTACTACATAATTAGCATGCCCTTATGTTTAAATAACTTTGATATGAAAAATGTTAAAATAAATAAACCGTTATAAAATGTCACTTAGAACAGTTTGGCACTAAACTGTATTAAATTTGTTAATGCGAAACTATTCTATTTGATTTGGAAATAGCTATAGGATGGTTTTCCCTAATATCGCGGTACTTACTGTTTGCAGTTTAAATAAATGATAATACAACATGTATCTAAAATTAGTTCTGTCCTGGTTCGACAGCTATGCATTTATGTTTGACTGATTTATACAGCTATGCATTTATGTTTGACTGATTTATACAGCTATGCATTTTTATGTTTGATTGATTTATACAGCTATGCATTTATGTTTGACTGATTTATACACTATGCATATATGTTCGATTGATTTATACAGCTATGCATTTTTATGTTCGATTGATTTATACAGCTATGCATTTTTATGTTTGATTGATTTATACAGCTATGCATTTATGTTTGACTGATTTGTACACTATGTATTTACATTTACGAGAGGCTCAAGTATTTGATTTTTTGTTTGTTTGGTGTTTTACGTCATTTTCAACAATTGTAAGATTTTATATGACGGTCGATTTTTGTGGTGGATGCTGACCACCTACTTTTTCCAGTAGGGTTCAAATCACTCGCTGTTGTTGAAGCCCCTTCTGTCAATTATGTCCCGACGAAGCTCCAGCTGTTGTCTGAGCCCCTAAATGGCGTTTCACAACAAAAGGGACGCAACACATATTTACTGCGATTTTATTGTGAAAACGCTATTTATAACAGATTAAGGGGAGGAAGTTTTGTACTGTAATCGTTTAGTTGAAGCACACGTCGATTGTGTTAGAGTTATAAAATAGATAAGATGTATATGTTTCTTATATTTTGCCACTATCTACACGCAATTTCATTTATTATGTGCAGTTCTGTTTACGAATAACCGATTACCACGTGTATAGGTCTCCATACACACGGACCTATGACTTTACACACCTCCTTCGGAGGGTGGCATACTTTCATAGTAGGCTTATCATACCCGAGGAAATCGAACCTGTGACGTCTGGGACGAGAGGCCAGTATGACCAAGTATGCTTACCACTCATCCACCACAACAATATGACTGGAAGAAATTGTTATTTTCAATACACAGGTTGAAGGAAATAAACATAAAAAAGAAAACAAAAAAAGAAAAAGAAATCAGAAAAAAACTTCTTTTTTTTTGTTATATTATATTTTTGTATAGACATGTATACAAACATCAAAACATAACCATAGTGGTCTCTTACATGGGGTATGATTGCTTTTGACTATGGTCTCTTACATGGTGTATGCTTGTTTTTGACTATGGTCTCTTACACGGCGTCGAATTGTTTTTGACTATGGTCTCTTACATGGGGTAGGATTGTTTCTGGTGTACAGTTTTTCATTTATTTGATATGCTCTGATGTTGTATACATGTCTACTACGGTCTCTTACATGGGGTAGGAATTTTGGGTAGGATTAATTTTTTGGTGTACAGTTTTGGAATTATTTGATATGTTTTGATATTTGTATACAAGTCTAGACAAAAACAAACAATCAGATTTTTGATTTTTTTAAGATCTTTTTTTTTTTTTAAAGATTTTTTTTTAGGTTCAAACGCGTTCCTTCAACCTTGTTGTTTCAATACCGTTCTTCTAGTTACTCGGGTCCTGGTATGGTCTGGGATGTCGTGTTCTAATGTGGATATAATATATCGGCATGGAATGTCTTCGATTCCTAGCACACATTCTCTAATTCACAAAAAGCGGAGTATACATCTGTCATGATGCTATGCATAACTCTCACGCAATAACTTTCACGCACAGTGCCGTAACCAGACATAAACATACACCGAGGCAAAGAAATATATTGGGTGAGAAGTGGTTCGTGGGTCGGGGAGGGCAAGGGCGGATCCGGGGGGTATGGGTGCACCAGGCTAAAATCTGAAAAGTAATAATTATATGTATATAGTAAGCTTTTGCTGGTTGGGGTGTACAGGTGGTAGTGGGATGGGTCTAGGGGTGGGTCCAGTGCGGGCACCGGGAGCACCCCCACCTAAAATCTGAAACGTATGTATTTTAATTGTTCTTTGGTTGTTAGTTAGGCAGGGGTTGGGGGCATGGGCGGATCCAGTTTGCATAAATCCATAAAATAAAGTCTTCTTACTTTAGAAAAAATCTGGGGAGCATGCACCCTCCTCAGGGGCGGATAAAGGATTTGACATTGGGGGTGGGGCGCAAGTAAAAAAAACAAGTAATAACCAAAACACACACACGCACGCACGCACACACTCACTCACGCACGCGTTGTTTCAAGTTAATGGGGTGATGCGCAACTAAAAAACACTATTTACAGCCAACCCACAACCATTGCCCCCTCAACAAAACAAACACAAACAACACTCAACAACAACAAAAAGCACAAAACACAAAACAACAACTGTTTTTGTCACATAATGCGTTCAAAGAAATATAAAAATATCGGACAGGGAAAGCAGCATTCAAGGACGACAGTCAACCACAAAACACAAAAACAAACACGCAAACAGACAAACGAGAAGGCAAAAGTAATAAAAAATGCAAACGACATCACAAACACAAATGGGTTTACAATAGGGCTACCGCCTTTGAACGGTCAGTGGCAACAAAGGCCACTGGGGGTTTAAACCGGTTCTAGGGTGCACCAAACCTCACATTTACCCTACTGTCATCCCATTAAAACAGGACAGTGTAAAAAAGAAATCCCCGCCATGATCTAATCTCTAACCAACAAGGCAGCATCAATAGGCAATATAAGTAAAACACAAATATGCTCGTGTAAATATAATACAAAAAAAAACAATAGCATAGAAAGCCACAATGAAGGTACTCAATGACTTGGCAGAAGCCAAAGCAACAAGAGAATAAACCATTAAGGGCACGACTGGAAAGTCAACATTGCATATTGAGTTTTGACGCATTATATGAATAATCACATTCGCTTTCTGTTTAAAAAATAATTAGGAAGTAGTAACGACTTAGGAAGTAAACAGTAGGCGAATGTGAGAATACATACAGGGGAGAAGCCATATAAATCAAATATATTAAGCCATTCTGTTATATTTCGTTCAATGATAGCAAGTGATAATGTCTAGGTGATGTGAGAGATATCCTGATAAGAAAAATACGATGTCTCTGTCATCTGTTAACTTTAATTTTGTTCCCTGTAAGGTTGCGGGGTAGAATACAACCACTGCAATCTCACAAAGACACCGTCACATACAGAGGGGTCGGACCTCCCCCCCACATCCCCCCACACCCGCCCCCCCCCCCCCTCTACCCACACATATTCATATTCATTTTTATCATTTTTTATCATGCCTATTCAAGGTCTTTATCATGAGACCGCGTATGCAAACGTGGAAACGTGGCTCCATCGTAAATGGAGTGTCTATTATAGAATTTGCAGCAATTCTGCAGTTTTGCAGGTAAGAAGGTTCTAGGCCCAATCTTCATATTTTATCTTGATGTAAATGGAGGATGAGCAGCCTGGCACTTTCGTTCCTGTTAGGCGCCATATAACCTTTCATGTGTTGTTGCGCCTTAAAACACAAATCAATTCAATTAACTTTTTTTTAAACAGTAGTCGAATGTGAGTATGCATACAGGAGAAAAGCCATATAAGCTACATACATTAAGATATTAGGCGATGTGAGAGATGTTTCTATTGTCCTTTAATTTTCCGAATAGGCCTATTACTCATTTTAGCAAAGTAGAAGTTACTAGTGCCTAATTAACTGCTATACCAGCCGCAATTCGCATTAATCGTGGATATGAATGTGTATGCTCTTTTTTAAATTCATATTTCCTAAGCAGTTACTACTTCCTAATTAGAAGTAGAAGTTACTAGTGCCTAGAAATTAACTGAAACATTAGCCGATACATATGAGTATACAGGAGAAATACCATATTATATCATTTAACGAAATAAAAACTTAATATATGTGACTTATTTGGATTTTATCCTGCATGAATACACACATTCGCCTACTGTTTAAAGTAATTACACTTAAAGGGAGTTAGAGACATCTCTCACATCGTCTAGACATTACCACTTACTATTTTTAAAAAACAAAACTGTAATTTAGCTTAATTATCACCTCTTCCTTCTATAATGTACCAGTCGGTTTATTTGCAAGAACACGATTTATTAATTGCATGTGAATTGATGAATACTATTGGTGTATTATGTGTTATGTCCTATCAAACCATGTACACATGCATAGGGAATCTGCATATAATATAAGAACAATGTTCGTGTGGGGTGTGTGTTGTGGGGGTTGCGGGGAGGGACATACTCTACCCACCCCTTTCAGATTAGAGGAGAGGTGCTGTGCCCGATGTTCCTAATTATAGATACTGCCCACGATCTAGTCTAATCATCATGGCAGCGTCGTTTCCGAGGAAAGCTCCAGTGGCCTTTTGCCTCATTAACACAGAAATTCAAAGAGATATGCCATGAGCATGTATATGGTATGGCTCTTCCTACATGGAACTGGTCTACGTCTTAACATTTCCTTCGAAGGATGGTATAAGATTCAAAGTGCCTTGCCCGAATAATGAAAGATCATTTGCCCAAAAACCCTCACTTGGAAAAAAAACATTACTTGCAAATGATAGAGTAAGCGAAATGACAAGTGTGCGTACACACTGGTGAGAAACCGTTTAAGGTACAATATCAGAGTTTATGAATATATCGTCCCTTTCGCGTATCAATAAATTCACCTAAGCAGTTTATTATGTCCCTCAGGACTGTACTGACGCTAGCTGTGTTGATATTGTCCTTGAGGACAGTACTGAACCCAATGAAGCTGGCAGGTGATATTTTCACAGAGATTAGTATTGACTGTATCCGTTTATTGTTTCGCTGAGGACAGTACTGACACACGATTTAAAATAACCTTATTGAATTAAAGCAGACCATTTTTAAAAATAAAAACGTCCTTTAGTTTAAATACCACCCATTTTTTCTGTCATTATAACGTATCAGTAGGTTTATATGCAAGAACATGATGTCTTAGTACAATGTGACTTGATTAATACTTTTGGTATATTTTAGCAGCGAGAATCGTAGATCATATGGTGCGTACCTACACCAGAGTTACTGTGAAGCCCTTTTAGAATAAGTAGGTATCAGGGTCGACCTTATCAAGACAGGTTCATGAAGAGATCAAGCAATGCATGCATAAACAGCCGTCATACTGCAATAGATTAAACGTTAACAACCAAGCGTGCATGCATAAAACTCACCAAAGAGAAGAATACCTCATCGATCTAGACATTTTCGTACGACTAGTTCATGTTTATCAGGTGAATATCTCTGGAATTTTTACATTTCGATATATCTCGCGCTGACACGTATTCTGTGTTTTGAAACTTAAACCCGAACACAGCTAACACAAATCGACAACGTTAACAGTCAAACGTCAGATATGTGAGTAGGTTGTGTTTCTAAATACGGAACAAGACGAGGTGCGGGGAATATACTCAGTCCACCCGTCTCAGGTTATGGGGAGAGGTGCTAGCCCACTGTTCTTTTTTTTAAACTACACACATTCATTTCTGATTATCATTACAGCCTCGTTTCCGAGGAAGGCTTTGCTGGCATGTTGTCACTGATTAACACAGAATTTCAGCAAAATATGCTTAACATCCCCTTTGAAGGATGGCAGTTTCACAGTACATGCACCTTGCCCGAATAATGAACGGTCATTCATCAAAAGCACACACTTGGGAAAAAACATTGCTTGCAAACAGGTAGGGTAAACGAAAAGACAAGTATGCATACACAATGGTGAGAAACCGTTTAAGGATATGACTATATTGTTCCTTTTGTGTTTCAAGGAAGTGACCTAAGCAATTTATTTTGTCTTTCAAGACTTTACTGACGCTAATTCTTGAAATTGTCCTTGAGGACAGTACATAAGCGATGGAAGCTATTAGGTGATACTTTCGTAGAGTTTAGTAGTACTGACTGTATTCGTTTTAGGACAGGACTAACGCTAGCCGGCGATATTGCCCCTGAGGACAGTACTAACGCTAGCTGTTGATATTGCCTCTGAGGACAGTACTAACGCTAGCTGTTGACATTGCCCCTGAGGACAGGACTAACACTACCTGTTGATAGTGACTTGTGGACGGTACTAACTCCAGCTGTTGATAGTATCCCTATAAGACGCTGGCTGTTGATATTGTTTATGTGGATGTTAAATACAATAGCTGTTGATAGTGTCCATATAGACAGAACAAAAGCTTGCTGTTGATACCTGTGCATGTTACAGACTAGCTGTTGATATTGTAGTTCTACAGCTAGCTCTTGATAACGCCCCCGAGGACATTACTAACGATAACTGTTGGTATTACACTTAGGACAATACAAACGCTGGCTGTTGATATTGCCACTGAGGACAATACCAACGCAGGCAGTTGATATTGCCATTGAGGACAGTACTAACGCTAGCTGCTGATATTGTCCCTGAGGACGGTACTTACGGTAGCAGTTGATATTGCCCCTGGAAAGCAGTACTAACGCTATATGTTGATATTGGCCCCGAAGACAGTATTAACGCTACCTAGTTGATATTTCCCTTTAAGGCAGTAATAAAAGTGGCTATTGATATTGCCAATGAGGACAGTGTTAAAGCTAGCTGTTGATATTCTCCATGAGGACAAAACTAACGCTAGCTGTTGATATTGCCCCTGAGGACAGTACTAACGCTAGCTGTGGATATAGCCCATTATGACAGTCCTAACCCTACCTGTTGATATTGCTCATGAGCACATTACTAACTCTGGCTATTGATTTTGACACTGAGGACAATACTAACGCTGGCTGTTGATATTGCCCCTGAGGACAGTACTTACGATGGCTGTTGATATTGCCCATTAGGACAGTACTAACGCTGGCTGTTGATGTTGCCCCTTTGGACAGTACTAACGTTAGCTGTTGATATTGCCCCTGAGAACAGTACTAACGTTAGCTGTTGATTTTGACCCTGTGGACATTACTCACACTGGATATTGATGTTGCCCCTTAGGACAGTACTAACGCTGGCTGTTGATATTGCCCCTAAGAACAGTACTAACGCTGGCTGTTTATACTTCCCCTGAGGACATTAATAACGCTGGCTGTTAATAGTGTCCATGAGGACAGTACTAACTCTGGCTGTTGATATTGTCAATGAGGCAAATACTAACGATATATATTGAGATTGCCCCTGAAGGCAGTACTAACGCTAGATGTCGATACTTCCCTTAGGACAATAATAACGCTCACTGTATTGATATTGCCCCTCGGGCCAGTATTAACGCTGGCTGTTGATATTGCCAATGACGTCAGTACTAACGCTGGCTGTTGATATTGCCTCGGAGGACAGTACTACCACTAGCTGTTGATATTGTACAGTACTAATGTTACCCGTTGATGTTGCCTCTGAGGACAGTACTAACACTAACGCTGGCTGTTCATAGTATCTCTATGGTGGTTAAAACAAAAGGCTGATGATAGTGCACATGTGGATGTTAAAAACACTAGCTGTTTGTTTCCATATGGACAGTACATATGCTAGCTGTTAATACCTGTGCATGTTACTGACTAGCTGTTGATATGACCCCTGAGGATAGTACTAAAACCAGCTGCTAATATTGCCCCTTAAGATAGTACTAACGCTAGCTGTTGATATTGCCCCTGAGGACAGTACTAATACCAGCTGTTGATATTGACCCTTAGGACAGGACTATCGCTAACTGCTGATATTGCCCCTAAGGACAGTACTAAAACTAGCTGCTGATATGGGCCAGAGGACAGTACCAACGCCAGCTATTGATATTGACCCTTAGGACAGTACTATCGCTAGCTGCTGATATTGCATCTAAGGACGGTACTAAACCTAGCTGTTGATATGGCCTCTGGGGACAGTACTAACGCCAGCTGTTGATATTGCCCCTTAATATGGTACTAACGCTAGCTGTTGATATTGCCCCTAAGGACAGTACTAACGCCAGCTGTTGATATTGCCCCTTAGGATAGTCCTAAACCTAGCCGCTGATATTGCCCCTTAGAACAGTAATAACGCTAGCTGTTCATATGGCCCCTGAGGATAGTACTAATTCTAGGTGTTGATATTGCCCCTTAGGATATTATTAAGCTGTTAATATTCGCCCTGAGGAGAGTACTAAACATAGCTATTGATATTGTCCCTAAGAACAGTAATAACCCTAGCTGTTGATATGGCCCCTGAGGACTTTACTATCGATAGCTGCTGATATTGCCCCTAGGGACAGTACTAAAACTAGCTGTTGATATGGCTCCAGAGGACAGTACTAACGTCAGCTGTTGATATTGTCCCTTAAGATAGAACTAACCCTAGCTGTTGATATTGCCCCTGAGGACAGTAATAAACCTAGCTGTTGATATAGCCCCTGAGGACAGTACTAACACCAGCTGTTGATATTTGCCCTTAGGACAGTACTATCGCTAGCTGATGATACTGCCCCAGTGGACGGTACTAAAACTAGCTGTTGATATGGCCCCAGAGGACAGTACTAACGCCAGCTGATATTGCCCTGTAGGATAGTACTAAAAGTAAGTAAAACCTTAGCTGTTGATAATGCCCCTTAGAACAGTAATACCGCTAGCTGTTGATATGGCCCCTGAGTACAGTACTAATTCTAGCTGTTTATATTGCCCCTTAGGACATTACTAAGCTGTTGATATTGCCTCTGAGGAAAGTAATAACGCCAGCTGTTGATATTGCCCCTTAAGATAGTACTAACGCTAGCTGTTGATATTGACCCTAAGGACAGTACTAACGCCAGCTGTTGATATTTCGCCTTAGGATAGTCCTAACCCTAGCCGTTGATATTGCCCCTTAGAACAATAATAACGCTAGCTGTTGATATGGCCCCTGAGGATAGTACTAATTCTAGGTGTTGATATTGCCCCTTAGGACATTATTAAGCTGTTGATATTGTCCCTGAGGAGAGTACTAAACGTAGCTGTTGATATTGCCCCTTAAGGACAGTAATAACGCTAGCTGTTAATATGGACCCTGAGGACTTTACTATCGATAGCTGCTGATATTGGCCCTAGGGACAGGACTAAAACTAGCTGCTGATATGGGGCCAGAGGACAGTACCAACGCCAGCTATTGATATTGACCCTTAGGACAGTACTATCGCTAGCTGCTGATATTGCATCTAAGGACGGTACTAAACCTAGCTGTTGATATGGCCTCTGGGGACAGTACTAACGCCAGCTGTTGATATTGCCCCTTAATATGGTACTAACGCTAGCTGTTGATATTGCCCCTAAAGACAGTACTAACGCCAGCTGTTGATATTGCCCCTTAGGATAGTCCTAAACCTAGCCGCTGATATTGCCCCTTAGAACAGTAATAACGCTAGCTGTTCATATGGCCCCTGAGGATAGTACTAATTCTAGGTGTTGATATTGCCCCTTAGGATATTATTAAGCTGTTAATATTCGCCCTGAGGAGAGTACTAAACATAGCTATTGATATTGTCCCTAAGAACAGTAATAACCCTAGCTGTTGATATGGCCCCTGAGGACTTTACTATCGATAGCTGCTGATATTGCCCCTAGGGACAGTACTAAAACTAGCTGTTGATATGGCTCCAGAGGACAGTACTAACGTCAGCTGTTGATATTGTCCCTTAAGATAGAACTAACCCTAGCTGTTGATATTGCCCCTGAGGACAGTAATAAACCTAGCTGTTGATATAGCCCCTGAGGACAGTACTAACACCAGCTGTTGATATTTGCCCTTAGGACAGTACTATCGCTAGCTGATGATACTGCCCCAGTGGACGGTACTAAAACTAGCTGTTGATATGGCCCCAGAGGACAGTACTAACGCCAGCTGATATTGCCCTGTAGGATAGTACTAAAAGTAAGTAAAACCTTAGCTGTTGATAATGCCCCTTAGAACAGTAATACCGCTAGCTGTTGATATGGCCCCTGAGTACAGTACTAATTCTAGCTGTTTATATTGCCCCTTAGGACATTACTAAGCTGTTGATATTGCCTCTGAGGAAAGTAATAACGCCAGCTGTTGATATTGCCCCTTAAGATAGTACTAACGCTAGCTGTTGATATTGACCCTAAGGACAGTACTAACGCCAGCTGTTGATATTTCGCCTTAGGATAGTCCTAACCCTAGCCGTTGATATTGCCCCTTAGAACAATAATAACGCTAGCTGTTGATATGGCCCCTGAGGATAGTACTAATTCTAGGTGTTGATATTGCCCCTTAGGACATTATTAAGCTGTTGATATTGTCCCTGAGGAGAGTACTAAACGTAGCTGTTGATATTGCCCCTTAAGGACAGTAATAACGCTAGCTGTTAATATGGACCCTGAGGACTTTACTATCGATAGCTGCTGATATTGGCCCTAGGGACAGGACTAAAACTAGCTGCTGATATGGGGCCAGAGGACAGTACCAACGCCAGCTATTGATATTGACCCTTAGGACAGTACTATCGCTAGCTGCTGATATTGCATCTAAGGACGGTACTAAACCTAGCTGTTGATATGGCCTCTGGGGACAGTACTAACGCCAGCTGTTGATATTGCCCCTTAATATGGTACTAACGCTAGCTGTTGATATTGCCCCTAAAGACAGTACTAACGCCAGCTGTTGATATTGCCCCTTAGGATAGTCCTAAACCTAGCCGCTGATATTGCCCCTTAGAACAGTAATAACGCTAGCTGTTCATATGGCCCCTGAGGATAGTACTAATTCTAGGTGTTGATATTGCCCCTTAGGATATTATTAAGCTGTTAATATTCGCCCTGAGGAGAGTACTAAACATAGCTATTGATATTGTCCCTAAGAACAGTAATAACCCTAGCTGTTGATATGGCCCCTGAGGACTTTACTATCGATAGCTGCTGATATTGCCCCTAGGGACAGTACTAAAACTAGCTGTTGATATGGCTCCAGAGGACAGTACTAACGTCAGCTGTTGATATTGTCCCTTAAGATAGAACTAACCCTAGCTGTTGATATTGCCCCTGAGGACAGTAATAAACCTAGCTGTTGATATAGCCCCTGAGGACAGTACTAACACCAGCTGTTGATATTTGCCCTTAGGACAATACTATCGCTAGCTGATGATACTGCCCCAGTGGACGGTACTAAAACTAGCTGTTGATATGGCCCCAGAGGACAGTACTAACGCCAGCTGATATTGCCCTGTAGTATAGTACTAAAAGTAAGTAAAACCTTAGCTGTTGATAATGCCCCTTAGAACAGTAATACCGCTAGCTGTTGATATGGCCCCTGAGGACAGTACTAATTCTAGCTGTTTATATTGCCCCTTAGGACATTACTAAGCTGTTGATATTGCCCCTGAGGAAAGTAATAACGCCAGCTGTTGATATTGCCCCTTAAGATAGTACTAACGCTAGCTGTTGATATTGACCCTAAGGACAGTACTAACGCCAGCTGTTGATATTTCGCCTTAGGATAGTCCTAAACCTAGCCGTTGATATTGCCCCTTAGAACAATAATAACGCTAGCTGTTGATATGGCCCCTGAGGATAGTACTAATGCTAGGTGTTGATATTGCCCCTTAGGACATTATTAAGCTGTTGATATTGTCCCTGAGGAGAGTACTAAACGTAGCTGTTGATAT
This sequence comes from Cyrtodaria siliqua, assembly GCA_037043455.1. Lineage (NCBI taxonomy): Eukaryota > Metazoa > Mollusca > Bivalvia > Adapedonta > Hiatellidae > Cyrtodaria > Cyrtodaria siliqua. Next base: position 198,595 of record JAWPHD010002128.1, on the reverse strand, counting down.
TGCCCCTTAAGGACAGTAATAACGCTAGCTGTTAATATGGACCCTGAGGACTTTACTATCGATAGCTGCTGATATTGGCCCTAGGGACAGGACTAAAACTAGCTGTTGATATGACCCCAGAGGACAGTACTAACGTCAGCTGTTGATATTGCACCTTAAGATAGAACTAACCCTAGCTGTTGATATTGCCCATGAGGACAGTAATAAACTTAGCTGTTGATATAGCCCGAGGACAGTACTATCGCTAGCTGTTGATACTGCCCCTAGGGACGGTACTAAAACTAGCTGTTGATATGGCCCCAGAGGACAGTACTAAACCTAGCTGTTTATATGGCCTCTGAGGACAGTACTAACGCTAGCTGTTGATATTGCCCCTTAGGATAGACTATCTCTAGATTTAGATAATATCCCTATGGATGTTTAAACGCTGGCTGTTGATGAGGTCAGTTCTTACGCTAGCTGATGATATTGGCCCTGAGGACTATACTTACGCCAGCTGTTGATATTGCCCCTAAGGACAGTACTAACGTTGGCTGTTGATATGGCCCCTGAGGACAGTGTTATCGTTTGCTGTTGATATGGCCCCTGAGGAGAGTACTATCGCTAGCTGTTGATATTGCCCCTTAGGACAGTACTAAAACTAGCAGTTGATATGGCCCCAGAGGACAGTGCTAACGCCAGCTGTTAATATTGCCCCTTAGGATAGTACTATCGCTAGATGTTGATAATATCCCTATCGATGTTTAAAAGCTGGCTGTTGAATTGTTCCCTCAGGTCAGTTCTTACGCTAGCTGTTGATATTGCCCCTGAGGACAGTACTAACTCTAGCTTTTGATATGGCCCCTGATAGACATCTAGATAGTTTGCAGTTGTCTAGATCAAACTTAAAATATCTAGATAGTTATGTAGCTACCTAGTGACAAAAATAGAATACCACCATTCTGGGGAAACTTAAATAACTCGTGTATTTATAAAGTGCAAATACAATTATTCACTTGTGTACGTTGGTGAGTACATGCACCGGACTTGGACCACATGTGTCCCTAATATGTTTTTTCCAACGAATTACGCGGTCCGAGTATTAACTTTCATACCCATCTAACCCCGTCTCCAAGAAGTGAAAACGGGGTTGGCTGAGGTATGAAATAAAACCTTAATTTTGGCTTTAAAAAAGTGTATATTGTAAACTTAAAACATTTAATAGGTAATTGTAAACAGGTTATCGCGTTATTTCAGTAAAACATGTTTTTAAACGTGTTTTATTGTCAAAAATATCCGTTAAAAAATCCTGCTAATATAAGCTTTCCCATCGCTTAATGGTATTAAGGCGGGACCACGTAATAAGGGGCATGTGTGCGTAATTCTGTCTGGCTCAAATACGGTTCCACAGACCACTTTGTATAGCACTGATCATGAGAGGTATATTACCTTTGATTTTCAATATATGTTTGCATATACTAGTATCATTAAATGAACTAGTTTTCATTATCGGTTAAGAATGTCTTCAAGTGTGTACATGATTTCCTTATGTTGGTATCATTGGTATGTCTGATGCTTGGTGGTATTATATATGTCCTATTACAGTTATATGTTGCCTTTCACTTATATAGGAGGTGGGAGGGGGGGGGGGGGGGGGGGGGGGGGGATTTCATCATTGACGCATTCTGTCAATAAGGTCCCTATAGAAAATACTTACGCCATCTAGCAATAAGGTTCCTATAGACAATACAGACGACATCTGTCAATAAGGTCCCTACAGACAATACAGTCTACGTCTGTCAATAAGGTCCATATAAACAGTACAGACGGCATCTATCAGTATTGCACCTTTAGACAATACTGACGCATTCTGTCAATAAGGTCCCTATTGACAATACTTACGCCAGTTATCAATAAGGTTCCTATGGACAATACACACGGCATCTGTCAATAAGGTCCTTATAGACAATACAGACGCCATCTGTCACTAATGCCCCTATAGACAATACTGACGCCATCTGCCAATAAGGTCGCAATAGACAATACAGACGGCATTCTGTCAATAAGGTCCTATAGACAATACTTCCGCCATCTGTCAATAAGGTCCCTATAAACAGTATAAACTTATTGACAGATGCCATCTGTATTGTCTATAGGGAGCTTATTGAAAGATGCCGTATGTATTATCTGTAGCGGCATTATTGACAGATGCCGTCTGTACTGTTTATAGGGACCTTATTAACACATGCCGTTTGTATTGAATATAGGGACGTTATTGACAGAAGCCGTTTGTATTGTCCATAGGGACATTATTGACATATGTCGTCTGTGTTGTCCATAGGGGCCTTATTGACAGATGCCGCCTATGTTGTCCATAGGGACCTTATTGACAGATGTCGTCTGTATTGTCTATATGTAGCTTATTGAAAGATGCCGTATGTATTGTCTGTAAGGACCTTAATGTCAGATGCCGTCTGTATGGTCTATAGGGACCTTATTGACAGAATGCGTCTGTATTGTCTATAGGTGCATTATCGACAGATGCCATTTGTACTGTTTATAGGGACCTTATTGACAGATGCCGACTGTATTGTCTGCAAGGACCTTATTGACAGATGCCGTATGTACTGTCTATAGGAAACTTATTGATAGATGGCGTAAGTATTGTCTATAGGGACCTTATTGACAGATGTCATCTGTATTGTTATAGGGACCTTATTAACATATGCCGTCTGTATTGTCTATAGGGACGTTATTGACAGATGCCATATGTATTGTCCATAGGGACCTTATTGACAGATGTCGTCTGTGTTGTCCATATGAGCCTTATTGACAGATGCCGCCTATATTGCCGATAGGGGCATTAATGACAGATGCCGTATGTATTGTCTATAGGGACCTTATTGACAGATGGTGTCTGTATTATGTATAGGGACCTTATTGACAGATGCCGTCTGTATTGTCTATAGGGGCCATATTGACAGATGCCGTCTGTACTGTCTATAGGGACCTTATTGGCACATGTCGTCTGCATTATGTATAGGGACCTTATTGACAGATGTCGTCTGTGTTGTCCATAGGGGCCTTATTGACAGATGCCGCCTATATTGTATATATGGACCTTCTTGACAGATGCCATCTGTATTGTCTATAGGGAGCTTATTGAAAGATGCCGTATGTATTATCTGTAGCGGCATTATTGACAGATGCCGTCTGTAATGTTTATAGGGACCTTATTGACAGATGGCGTAAGTATTGTCTATAGGGACCTTTTTGGCAGATGCCGTCTGTATTGTCCATAGGGACCTTATTGACAGATGTCGTCTGTGTTGTCCATAGGGGCCTTATTGACAGATGCCGCCTATATTGTCTATAGGGACCTTATTGACAGATACCGTCTGTATTGTCTATAGGGAGCTTATTGAAAGATGACGTATGTATTATCTGTAGCGGCATTATTGACAGATGCCGTCTCTACTGTTTATAGGGAACTTATTGACAGATGGCGTAAGTTTTGTCTATAGGGACCTTATTGACAGATGCCGTCTGCATTGTCCATAGGGACCTTATTGACAGATGTCGTCTGTGTTGTCCATAGGGGCCTTATTGACAGATGCCGCCTATATTGTCTATATGGACCTTATTGACAGATTGACAGTTTATTGAAAGATGCCGTGTGTATTATCTGTAGCGGCATTATTGACATGGCGTCTGTACTGTTTATAGGGACCTTATTGACAGATTGCGTAAGTATTGGCTGTAGAACCTTATTGACAGATGCCGTCTGTATTGTCTATAGGGACGTTATTGACAGATGCCGTCTGTATTGTTTATAAGGACCTTATTGACAGATGCCGTCTGTATTGTCTGTAGGGGCATTATTGACAGATGATGTCTGTATTGTCTATAGGGCTCTTATTGACAGATGACGCCTGTATTGTCTATAGGGACATTATTGACAGATGCCGTCTGTATTGTCTATTTCGACCTTATTGGCAGATGACGTCTGTATTGTCTGTAGGGGCATTAGTGGCAATTGGCGTCTGTATTGTCGATAGGGGCATTAATAACAGATGCCGTATGTATTGTCTATAGGGACCTTATTGACAGATGACGTCTATATTGTCTATTGCGACCTTATTGGCAGATGGCGTCAGTATTGTATATAGGGGCATTAATGACAGATGCCGTATGTTTTGTCAACATGGACCTTATTGACAGATTGACAGATGGCGCCAGTATGGTCTGTAGGTTGGTTATTGACAGACATAGTCTGTGTTGTCTATAGAGAGCATATTGACGCATGGCGTAAATATTGTTGAAAGGAAACTTAATGATAGATGGCGTCATTATTTTACATAGGTACATTGTTGACAAATGAAGTTTGTATTGGTTACAGGTACCTTAGTGACAGATGATGTTGGTATTGTCCAAAGAAACCTTATTGACAGATGGAGTTCTTATTGTATATAGGGTCCCAATTGATGGATTGTGCCTATACTGACTATAAGGACCGTATTGACAGATTACGTACACACTGTCTATAGGGACATTTTTGACAGATGGTGTCAGTATTTTCAATAGGGACGTTATCGAGAGATGACGTCAGTATGGTCTTTACGGACCATATTTACAGGTGGCGTCATTACTGTTGATAGGGTATCTTATCAACAGATAGCGTCAATATTGTTGATAGAGACCTTATTGACAGATCGCGTCAGTATTGTATATGTGGACCTTATTGACAGATTTTGCCATCATTGTTGATTGGGACCTTATTGACAGATAGCCTCAGTATTTTCTATCATGAACTTATTAAGAGAGTGTGCTTGTTTGGTCAATAACGACGTTATTGATACATGGAGTTAGTGTGGTCTATACGGATCGAGTCTGTATTGTGCATAGGGACCTTATTGACAGATGTATAGCAAATAGGGACCATAGTGACATGTGGCAGCAGTTTTTTTATTTTGGGACCTTATTGAAAGATTGTGCCATTATTGTCTATAGGGACCTTATTGAGAGATGGTGTCAGTAGTGTTGATTGGGACCTTATTGGCAGATAGAGTCAGTATTGTCTTAATGGACCTTATTGACAGATGGTGTTTGTTTTGTCAATAGGGACTTTATTGACAGACGGCGTCAATATGATCTGAATTGACGTTACTGTTGACAGACGTAGTCTGTGTTGTCTTTATTGACACATGGCGTAAGTATTGTTGAAACGGACCGTATTGGTAGATGGCGTCATAATTGTCCATAGGGACCTTGTTGATAAATGAAGTGTGTACTGCGTACAGGTACCTTAGTGACAGATGGTGTGGGTATTGTCCATAGAGATTTTATTGACAGATTGTCTATAGGGACCTAATTGACAGACGGCGTCAGTATTGTTAAAAGGGACCTTATTGACAGATGACGTCAGTATTGTGTATATGGACTTTATTGACAGATGACGTCAGTATTGTGTATATGGACCTTATTGACAGATGGCGCCGGAATTGTTGCTTGGAACTTAATTGACAGATAATGTTTGTTTTGTCACTAAGGACCTCACTAAGGACCTTATTGACAGATGTCGTTTATACTGTCCTCAGGGGCAATATCGACAGATAATCTTACTACTTTCCTCAGGTGCAATATCTACAGCCAGTTACCGTTAGTACTGTCCTGAGGGGCAATGTGAACAGCTAGTGTCGGTATAGTCCTGAGGGCAAAATTATAGGCTTTGGTCACTTCCTTGATGAGCGAAAGTGATCTTAATCTTTAAACGGTTTCTCACCAGTGTGTACGAGTATGCTGCCTCTATTCCCTAATCTGAGAATAGTGGGCAGAGTATATTCCCCCACTCTCCCACAACACACCCGGATATTTTGCTTACCTTATGTGTGAATCACCTATACATGTGAACATGCTTGGAATAATAGAAATAGGTATAGAAATCGAATAGGAATTGCAGCTTTCACAGAACACAGTAAACCCCTAAACGCGCAAACAGACAAACAAGAAGGCAAAAGTAATAATAAATGCAAACTACATCACAAACACAAAAGGGTTTACAATAATAAGAACTAAGAATATAACAATAATATTCACCAAGTCACACTTTACTTAAGAGATCAAATGCTTGCATAAAAACCTACTGGGTACTTATAAAGCCAGAAGAAATGTATGCTATTAAGCAATAGGCTAATTTATATGATCAGCTTTAATATAATAATGATCAGCTTTAATATAATAATTATATTGTTTTAAATCATGTGACAATACTGTCCTCAGGAGAAAAAAAAGGATACAGTCAGTACTAAACTCTGCAATAATATCACCTGCTAGCTTCCATCGCTCAGTACTGTGCTCTAGGTAAGTAAAGTTCTTAATGACAAACTAAATTACTTCGGTCACTTCCTTGATACGCGAAAGTGACGATATATTCATAACCTGTGATATTTAATCTTAAACGGTTTCTCACCAGTGTGTATGCCGCACATGAAATCCGAGAATGATGGGCAGAGTAGCTTCCATTGCTTCAGTACTGTACTTAAAGACAATATCAACACCTAACGTCAGTAAACTCCTGAACGGTTAATTAAATTAATTAGGTCACTTCCTTGATACGCGAAAGGGACAATATATTCATAACTTGTGATATTTAATATTAAACGGTTTCCCACCATGTACACATAGTTGTCTTTTCGTTTACCCTACCTTTATGTTTTTTTCTAAATGAGAGATTTAGTTGACCGTTAATTATTAGGGCAAGGTACTGTGAAACGTGTGCCCTCCTTCGATGGAGATTTTAAGCCGTTGAACAGTCCCATGTGCAGGATGTATTTGCTCATTATAGATCTTGATGAAATTATGTGTTACTCAGTGACGCAAAATACACGTAGAGCTTTTCTTGGAATCGACGTTGTCATGATAATTGGATTTGAGTACGTGCAGTATCAAAAATTAGGAACTAACTGGGTCAGCACCTCTCCCCTAATCTGAAAAGGATGGGCAGAGTATGCCCCTCTCCATCCTCATATACCCTGCATGAATATTTTGCTTATATTACGTGTTGATTCCCAATGCACGTGTACGTGGTTTGATAAGGTAACATATTATTCGTCAATTCACATGTACTTAAGAAATCATGTTCTTCCAAATAAACCGACAGGTACATTATAGAAGAAAGAGGTTATAATTAAGCTAAATGACTCTTTTGTTTTTAAAAACAGTAAGTGATATTGTCTAGGCGATGTGAGAGTTGTCTCTAGCATCCGTTACGTATAATTATTTTAAACAGTAGGCGATTGTGTGTATTCATGCAGGAGAAAAGCCAACTAAGTCACATGTATTACGTTTTTCTTCCGTTAAATGATAGAATATATATTTTCTCCTTTATATTCATATTTATCGGCTTATTTAGCAGTTGATTCCAATGCACTAGTATCTTCTAATTAGGAAGTAGTAACTTCGTTGGAAATACAAATTAGCTTCACACACGTCAAAAAGGGCATACACATACATATCCACGATTAATGGGTAATGGGTAGTACAATTAGAAAACAAGTTCTTATCAAGCATTATTTAGTACCTAAAACCATGGACATATATACTCATATCCATGCTAATCAGAAAATGGTATTTCTCCTGTATACACATATACATCGGGTGGTATAGGAGTCAATTAGGCAGAAATAACTTATACTTTACTAAAATGAGTAACTAGTGCTATGCGGAAACTTAAAGGACAGTATACACATCTCTCTGATAACCTAGCCATTATCACTAAATATTTTTAATCGAAAAATAACTGAATATCTTAACTTTTGTCGCTTATATGGCTTCTCCTCGGTATGTATACTCAAATTTGACTACTGTTTTAAAAAGAAATTAAAGGATGACAGAGACATCCTATTTCTTTTGTAAACTGATATGAATCGTCTGGTACATGAGGGAATTATGCACTAATGCCTTCTACTGAACTAACTTCGGTATACAGAAATTAATTTGTAAACAGTAGGTGAATATGATTATTCATATAATGCGTCAAATTCAATACGCAATATGTGACCTGTACGCATTATGTGATAATACCATCACACATTGCATTGTCATGGTCGACGCATGTATGCGACTGCTGCGTTGTGTAACTTAAAAGAGTATGAGAGCAGACCTTTGGAAACGACAGAACACGATACATATGCAATATTGCTGTCTCGGTTTGATTGTTCATGAACAGTAGTGAAATTTGCTAGCTACCGCTCACTCACCCTAGTGCCGGGTATAGCAGAACTCAATATTCATATAAGTTTAACCGTCCCAGTATCTAACACAATTGTATGCCCCGAAGACCAAAATAAACAAAATGGAATTTAGTTGCTCCAGCGGTTATGAAGCCTGCGTATCAAAAGTAAGAGCCGAAAGACTCAATTAAAAAGCAGACATCATATCCTATGAGTGGTTAAACAATACCCATAGCCTTTTATCGGCCGGATTAGTGGAACCACCGAATCGAAAATTAAGTATAGAAAACAAAAGCAATTGAAAATGTACCACCGATATCTAAATATAAATATCGGGCTCCAATCTCCAAAGATCAAATAAATAACATTGCGTCAGACCCGTAACTACGCTGATACATAGAAGCACGCACGCACGCACGCACTTACGCACGCACGCACACACACACACACACACACACACACACACACACACTAACACGTACACACACACACAAACACACTAAATAAATAATTAAATACAACATTCATGTTCAATGTTATTGATTCTTGAACCAGAGACTACTTTTTCTGTAATCGGGAAAGTAATGAGACATGGCTTCTAATTGACAATTAATGAATTATATCTCTATAAGTGAAAGGCAACATATAACTGTAATAGGACATATGTAATACCACCAAGCATCAGACATACCAATGATACCAACATAAGGAAATCATGTACACACTTGAAGACATTCTTAACCGATAGTGAAAACTAGTTCATTTAATGATACTAGTATATGCAAACATATATTGAAAATCAAAGGTGGCATACCTCCCATGATCAGTGCTATACAAAGTGGTGTGTGGAGCCGTATTTGAGCCAGACAGAATTACGCACACGTGTCCCTCATTACGTGGTCCCGCTTTAATACCATTAAGCGATGGGAAAGCTTATATTAGCAGGATTTCACAATAAAACACGTTTAAAAACATGTTTTACTGAAATAACGCGATAACCTGTTTACAATTACCTATTAAATGTTTTAATTTTACAATATACACTATTTTAAAGCCAAAATTAAGGTTTTATTTCATACCCCAGCCAACCCCGCTTTCACTTCTTGGAGACGGGGTTAGATGGGTATGAAAGTTAATACTCGGACCGCGTAATGTAATTCGGTCGAATTAAGGACACGTGCCTAATTCATTGGAAAAAACATATTAGGGACACATGTGGTCCAAGTCCAGTGCATGTGCTCACCAACCGTATTACGTACACAAGTGAATAATTGTATTTGTGCTTTATAAATACACGAGTTATTTAAGTATCACCAGAATGGTGGTATTCTATTTTTGTCACTAGGTAGCTACATAACTATCTAGATATTTTAAGTTTTATCTAGATAACTGCAACATATATAGATGTCTATCAGGGGCCATATCAACAGCTAGGGTTAGTACTGTCCTCAGGGGCAATAGCAACAGCTAGGTTCAGGGGCAATATCAACAGCAGACGTTAGTACTGTCGTCAAGGGCCATATCAACAGCTAGCTTTAGTCCTGTCCCTAGGGGCAATATCAGCAGGTAGCGATAGTAAAGTCCTCAGAGTCCATATTAACAGCTAGCGTTATTACTGTTCTTAGGGGCAATATCAACAGCTACATTTAGTACTCTCCTCAGGGGCAATATCAACAGCTTAATAATGCCCTAAGGGGCAATATCAACACATAGAATTAGTACTATCCTCAGGGGCCATATCAACAGCTAGCGTTATTATTGTGCTAAGGGGCAATATCAACGGCTATGTTTAGGACTATATCAACAGCTGGCGTTAGTACTGTCTTTAGGGTCAATATCAACAGCTGATGTTAGTACTGTCCTCATAGGCAATATCAACAGCTAGGTTTATTACTGTCCTCAGGGGAAATATCAACAGCTAGGGTTAGTTCTATCTTAAGGGGCAATATCAACAGCTGACGTTAGTACTGTCCTCTGGGGCCATATCAACAGCTAGTTTTAGTACTGTCCCTAGGGGCAATATCAGCAGCTATCGATAGTAAAGTCCTCAGGGGCCATATCAACAGCTAGGGTTATTACTGTTCTTAGGGACAATATCAATAGCTATGTTTAGTACTGTCCTCAGGGGCAATATCAGCAGCTTAATAATATCCTAAGGGGCAATATCAACACCTAGAAATAGTACTATCCTCAGGGGCCATATCAACAGCTAGCGTTATTACTGTTCTAAGGGTGCAATATCAGCGGCTAGGTTTAGGACTATCCTCTGGGGCCATATCAACAGCTACTTTTAGTACCGTCCCTAGGAGAAGTATTAACATCTAGCGATAGTACTGTTCTCATGGGCAATATCAACAGCTAGCGTAAGAACTGACCTCATCAACAGCCAGCGTTTAAACATCCATAGGAATATTATCTAAATCTAGCGATAGTACTATCCTAAGGGGCAATATCAACAGCTAGCATTAGTACTGTCCTCAGAGGCCATATAAACAGCTAGGTTTAGTACTGTCCTCTGGGGCCATATCAACAGCTAGTTTTAGTACCGTCCCTAGGGGCAGTATCAACAGCTAGCGATAGTACAGTCTTCGGGCTATATCAACAGCTAGGTTTATTACTGTCCTCAGGGGCAATATCAACAGCTAGGGTTAGTTCTATCTTAAGGGGCAATATCAACAGCTGACGTTAGTACTGTCCTCTGTGGCCATAACAACAGCTAGTTTCAGTCCTGTCCCTAGGGGCAATATCAGCAGCTAGCGATAGTAAAGTCCGCAGGGTCCATATTAACAGCTAGCGTTATTACTGTTCTTAGGGGCAATATCAACAGCTACGTTTAGTACTATCTTCATGGCAATATCAACAGCTGGGGCCATATCAACAGCTAGTTTCAATACTGTCCATAGGGCAATATCAACAGCTGGCGATAGTACTGTCCTCAGTGGCCATATCAACAGCTAGCGTTAGTACTGTTCTTAGGGACAATATCAACAGTTATGGTTAGAACTGTCCTCAGGGGCCATTTCAACAACTTAATATTGTCCTAAGGTGCAATATTAACTGCTATAATTAGGACTGCCTTCAGGGGCGTTATTACTGTTCTAAGGGGAAATATCAACAGATAAGTTTAGTACTGTCCTCAGGGGCAATGCCAATAGCTGGCGTTAGTAATGTCCTGAAGGGCAATGTCAACAGCTCGCGTTAGTACTGTCACCAGGGGCCATATAAACATCTAGTTTTAATACTGTTCTAAAGGGCAATATCAACAGCTAATTTTATACTTAATTTTAGTACTATCCCACAGGTCAATAGCATCTGGCGTTAGTACTGTCCTCTGGGACCATGTCAAAAGCTAGTTTTGGTACTGTCCCTAGGGGCAATAACAACAGCTAGCGATAGTACTGTCTTCTGGGGCCATATCAACAGCTAGTTTTAGTACTGTGCCTAGGGGCAATATCAACAGCTAGCGATAATACTGTCCAAAGGGTCAATATTAACAGCTGGTGCTAGTACTGTCCTCAGGGGCCATATCAACAGCTAGGTTTAGTACTATCCTCAGGGGCAATATCAGCAGCTACCGTTAGTACTATCTTAAGGGGCAATATCAACAGCTGGCGTTAGTACTCTCCTCATGGGCCATAGCAACAGCTAGGTTTAGTATTGTCCTCAGGGACAATATTAACAGCTAGCGTTAGTACTATCTTAAGGGGTAATGTCAACAGCTGATGTTAGTACTGTCCTCTGGGGCCATATCAACAGCTAGTTTTAGTACTGTCCCTAGCGGCAATATCAACAGCTGGCGATAGTACTGTCCCCAGGGGTCATATCAACAGCTAGCGTTATTATTGTTCTTAGGGGCCATATCAACAGCTAGCGTTATTACTGTCCTAAGGGCAATATTAACAGCTAGAATTAGTACTGTCCGCAAGGGCCATATCAACAGCTAGCGTTATTACTGTTCTAAGGGGCAATATCAACAGCTGGCGTTAGTACTGTTCTCATGGGCCATATCAACAGCTAGTTTTGGTATTGTCCTCATGGACAATATTAACAGCTAGCGTTAGTACTATATTAAGGGGCAATATCAACAGTTGATGTTAGTACTGTCCTCAGGGGCCATTATCAACAGCTAGAGTTGTTACTGTTCTTAGTGGCAATATCAACATCTACGTTTAATGCTGTCCTCAAGAGCAATATCAACATCTTAGTAATGTCCTAAAGGGCAATATCAACAGCTAGAATGTTTTAGTACTGTGACTAGGGGCAATATCAACAGCTAACGCTAGTACTGTCATAAGGGCCAATACCAACAGCTGGCGTTAGTACTGTCTTCATGGGCCATATCAACAGCTAGATTTAGTACTGCCCTTAGGGGCAAAATTAACAGCAGCTGGCGATAGTACTGTCCCCAGGGGCCATATCAACAGCTAGCGTTGTAATTGTTCTTAGGGGCCATATCAACAGCTAGCGTTATTACTGTTCTAAGGGGCAATATCAACAGCTGGCGTTTGTACTGTCCTCATGGGCCATATCAACAGCTAGTTTTGGTATTGTCCTCAGGGACAATATTAACAGCTAGCGTTAGTACTATCTTAAGGGGCAATATCAACAATGATGATAGTAGTGTCCTTAGGGGCAAAATTAACAGCTGGCGTTAGTACTGTCCCCAGGGGCCATATCAACAGCTAGCGTTATTATTCTTCTGAGGGGCCATATCAACAGCTAGCGTTATTACTGTCCGAAGGGAAATATCAACAGCTAGAATGTTTTAGTACTGTGACTAGGGGCAATATCAACAGCTTACGATAGTACTGTCATAAGGGCCAATATCAACAGCTGGCGTTAGTACTGTCTTCATGGGCCATATCAACAGCTAAATTTAGTACTGTCCTTAGGAGCAAAATTAACAGCTGGCGATAGTACTGTCCCCAGGGGCCTTATCAACAGCTAGCGTTATTATTGTTCTTAGGGGCCATATCAACAGCTAGCGTTATTATTGTTCTAAGGGGCAATATCAACGGCTAGGTTTAGGACTATCCTTAGGCGAAATATCAACAGCTGGCGTTAGTACTGTCCTTAGGGTCAATATCAACAGCTAGCGTTAGTACTATCTTAAGGGGCAATATCAACAGCTGCCGTTATTACTGTCCTCAGGGGCAATATCAACAGCTTAGTAATGTCCTAAGGGGCAATATAAATAGCTAGAATTAGTATTGTCCTCAAGGGCCATATCAACAGCCAGCGTTATTACTGTTCTAAGGGCCATATCAACATCTAGCGTTAATATTGTTCTAAGGGGCATTATCAACAGCTAAGGTTATACTTACTTTTAGTACTATCTTACAGTGCATTATCAGCTGGCGTTAGTATTGTCTTCTGGGGCCATATCAACAGGTAGTTTTAGTATCGTCCCTAGGGGCAATATCAACAGCTAACGATAATACTGTCCTAATTGCCAACAGCTGGTGTTAGTACTGTCCTCAGGGGCAATATCAACAGCTAGGGTTAGTTCTATCTTAAGGGGCAATATCAACAGCTGACGTTAGTACTGTCCCTCCTAGGGGCAATATCAGTAGCTAGCGATAGTAAAGTCCTCAGGGGCAATATTAACAGCTAGGGTTATTTCTGTTCTTAGGGACAATATCAAAGCTACGTTCAGTAATCTCCTCAGGGGCAATATCAACAGCTTAATAATATCCTAAGGGGCAATATCAACACCTAGAATTAGTACTATCCTCAGGGGCCATATCAACAGCTAGCTATTACTGTTCTTAGGGGAAATATCAGCGGCTAGGTTTAGGACTATCCTAAGGGGCAATATCAACAGCTGACGTTAGTACTGTTCTGAGAGGCAATATCAACAGCTAGCGTTAGTACCATCTTAAGGGGCAATATCAACAGCTGGCGTTTGTACTACCCTCATGGGCCATATCAACAGCTATGTTTAGTACCGTCCTTAGAGGCAATATCAGCAGCTAGCGATAGTACTGTCCTAAGGGTCAATATCAACGGCTAGGTTTAGGACTATCCTAATGGGAAATATCAACAGCTGGCGTTAGTACTGTCCGTAGGGGCAATATCAACAGCTAGCGTTAGTACTATCTTAAGGGGCTATATCAGCAACTGGTGTTAGTACTATACTCAGGGGTCATATCAACAGCTATGATTATTTCTGTCCTCAATATCAACAGCCTGCGTTAGTATGATCCTCAGTGGCAATATCAACAGCAAGCGTTAGTACTGTCCTGAAGTGCAATACCAACAACTAACGTAAGTACTGTCCTCAGTGGCAATATCAACAGCTAGCGTTATTACTGTCCTAATGTGCATTATCAACAGCCTGCGTTAGTATGGTGCTCAGTGGCAATATCAACAGCCAGCGTTAGTAATGTCCTGAAGTGCAATACCAACAACTAACGTAAGTACTGTCGTCAGTGGTAATATCACCAGCTAGCGTTAGTACTGTCCTAAGGTGCATTATCAACAGCTAGCGTTAATAATGTCCTCAGGGGCAATATCAAACGCTAGCGTCGAACAATCCTCAGGTGCAATATCAACAGCTAGTCAGTAACATGCACAGGTATTAACAGCTAGCATATGTACTGTCCATATGGAAACAAACAGCTAGTGTTTTTAACATCCACTATCATCAGCCTTTGCTTTAACCACCATAGAGATATTATGAACAGCTAGTGGTAGTACTGTCCTTCGAGGCAATCTCAACAGCCAGCGTTAGTACTGCCGTCATTGGCAATATCAACAGCCAGCGTTAATACTGGCCCCAGGGGCAATATCAATACAGTGAGCGTTAGTATTGTCCTAACGGGAATATCGACATCTAGCGTTAGTACTGCCTTCAGGGGCAATCTCAATATATATCGTTAGTATTTGCCTCATTGACAATATCAACAGCCAGAGTTAGTACTGTCCTCATGGACACTATTAACAGCCAGCGTTATTAATGTCCTCGGGGGAAGTATAAAAAGCCAGTGTTAGGACTGTTTTTAGGGGCAATATCAACAGTCAGCGTTAGTACTGTCCTAAGGGGCAACATCAATTTTCAGTGTGAGTAATGTCCACAGGGTCAAATTCAACAGCTAACGTTAGTATTGTTCTCAGGGGCAATATCAACAGCTAACGTTAGTACTGTCCAAAGGGGCAGCATCAACAGCCAGCGTTAGTACTGTCCTAATGGGCAATATCAACAGCCAGTGTAAGTAATGTCCTAATGGGCAATATCAACAGCCAGCGTAAGAACTGTCCCCAGGGCAATATCAACAGCCAGCGCTAGTATTGTTCTCAGTGTCAAAATCAATAGCCAGAGTTAGTAATGTGCGCACGAGCAATATCAACAGGTACGGATAGGACTGTCATAATGGGCTATATCCACAGCTAGCGTTAGTACTGTCCCCAGGGGCAATATCAACAGCTAGCGTTAGTTTTGTCCTCATGGAGAATATCAACAGCTAGCTTTAACACTGTCCTCATTGGCAATATCAATAGACACTTTTATTACTGCCCTAAAGGGAAATATCAACAGGTAGCGTTAATACTGTCTTCGGGGCCAATATCAACATATAGCGTTAACACTGATTTCTAGGGGCAATATCAACTGCTACCGTAAGTACCGTCCTCAGGGGCAATATCAGCAGCTAGCGTTAGTACTGTCCTCAATGGCAATATCAACTGCCTGCGTTGGTATTGTCCTCAGTGGCAACATCAACAGCCAGCGTTAGTACTGTCCTAAGTGTAATACCAACAGTTATCGTTAGTAATGTCCTCGGGGGCGTTATCAAGAGCTAGCTGTAAAACTACAATATCAACAGCTAGTCTGTAACATGCACAGGTATCAACAGCAAGCTTTTGTTTCTGTCTATATGGACACTATCAACAGCTATTGTCTGTAATATCCACATGAACAATATCAACAGCCAGCGTCTTATAGGGATACTATCAACAGCTAGAGTAAGTACCGTCCACAAGTCAATATCAACAGGTAGCGTTAGTCTTGTCCTCAGGCGCAATGTCAACAGCTAGCGTTAGTACTGTCCTCAGAGGTATTATCAACAGCTAGCGTTAGTACTGTCCTTCGGGGCAATATCGCCGGCTAGCGTTAGTCCTGTCCTAAAACAAATACAGTGAGTACTACTAAACTCTACGAAAATATCACCTACTAGCTTCCATCGCATTTGTACTGTCCTCAAGGACAATTTCAAGAATTAGCGTCAGTAAAGTCTTGAAGGACAAAATAAATTGCTTAGGTCACTTCCATGAAACACAAAAGGGACAATATAGTCATATCCTTAAACGGTTTCTCACCAGTGTGTATGCATACTTGTCTTTTCGTTTACCCTACCTGTTTGCAAGCAATGTTTTTTCCCAAATGAGTGCTTTTGATGAATGACCGTTCATTATTCGGGCAAGGTACATGTACTGTGAAACTGCCATCCTTCGAAGGGGATGTTAAGCCTTGACCAGGCCCATGTACAGGATGGGCCACACCCTATATAATTATGCTCCTTACATATTTTGCTGAAATTCTGTGTTAATCAGTGACAACATGCCTGCAAAGCCTTCCTCGGAAACCAGGATGTCATGATAGTCGGAAATGAATGTGTGTAGGTTAAAAAAAAATAGAAGTAGGCTAGCACCTCTCCCCATAACCTGAGACGGTGGGCAGAGAATATTCCCCGCACCTCGTCTTGTTCCGTATTTGGAAACTCAAACTACTCACATATCTGACGTTTCCCTGTTAACGTTGTCGATTTGTGTTAGCTGTGTTCGTGTTCAAGTTTCAAAACACAGAATACGTGTCAGCGCGAGATATGTCGAAATGTAAAAATTCCAGAGATATTCACCTGAAAAACATGAACTAGTCGTACGAAAATGTATAGATCGATGAGGTATTCTTCTCTATGGTGCGTTTTATGCATGCACGCTTGGTTGTTAACGTTTAATATATTGCTGTATGGCGGCTGTTTATGCATGCATATCTTGATCTCTTCATGAACCTGTCTTGATAAGGTCGACCCTGATACCTACTTATTCTAAAAGGGCATCACAGTAACTCTGTTGTAGGTACGCACCATAAGAGCTACGATTCTCGCTGCTAGAATATACCAAAAGTATTAATCAAGTCACATTGTACTAAGACATCATGTTCTTGCATATAAAGCTACTGGTACTTTATAATGACAGAACAAATGGGTGGTATTTAAACTAAAGGACGTTTTTATTTTGAAAAATGGTCTGCTTTAATGTGATAAGGTTCTTTTAAATCGCGTGTCAGTACTGTCCTCAGCGGAACAATAAACGGATACAGTCAATACTAATCTCTGTGAAAATATCACCTGCCAGCTTCTCTGGGTTGAGTACTGTCCTCAAGGACAATATCAACACAGCTAGCGTCAGTACAGTCCTGAGGGACATAATAAACTGCTTAGGTGAATTTATTGATACGCGAAAGGGACGACATATTCATAAACTCTGATATTGTACCTTAAACGGTTTCTCACCAGTGTGTACGCACACTTGTCATTTCGCTTACTCTAACAATTGCAAGCAATGTTTTTTTCCAAGTGAAGGTTTTGGGCAAATGTCCTTTCATTATTCGGGCAAGGTACTGTGAATCTTATGCCATCCTTCGAAGGAAATGTTAAGACTTAGACCAGTCCCATGTAGGAAGAGTCATACCTTATATATGCTCATGACATATCTCTTAGAATTTCTGTGTTAATACGGCGAAAGGCCCGTGGAGCTTTCCTCGGAAACGACACTGCCATGCTAATTAGACTAGACCGTGTGCAATATCTATAATTAGGAACGGCGGGGACAGCACCTCTCCCCTAATCTGAAAGGGGTGGGTAGAGTATGTCCCTCCCCGCAACCCCCACAACACACACATCACACGAACATTGTTCTTATATTATATGCAGATTCCCTATGCATTTGTACATGGTTTGATAAGATAACAAATAATATACCAATAGTATTCATCATTTCACATGTAATTAATCAATCGTGTTCTTGCAAATAAAACGACTGGTACATTATAGAAGGAAGAGGTGATAATTAAGCTAAAAGACAGTGTTTTTTTTAAAAAATAGTAAGTGGTAATGTCTAGGCGATGTGAGAGATGTCTCTAACACCCTTTAAATGTAATTAGTTTAAACAGTAGGCGAATGTGTGTATTCATGCAGGATAAAATCCAAATAAGTCACATATATTAAGTTTTTATTTCCGTTAAATGATATAATATGATATTTCTCCTGTACACTCAATGTATCGGCTATGTATGTAGCTTATATGGCTTCTCTCCTGTATGCATACTCACATTCGACTACTGTTTAAAAAAGTTAATTGAATTGATTTGTGTTTTAAGGCGCAACAACACATGAAAGGTTATATGGCGCCTAACAGGAACGAACGTGCCAGGCTCATCCTCCATTTACATCAAGATAAAATATGAAGATTGGGCCTAGAACCTTCTTACCTGCAAAACTGCAGAAATTGCTGCAAATTCTATAATAGACACTCCATTTACGATGGAGTCACGTTTCCACGTTTGCATACGCGGTGTCATGGGTAAAGACCTTGAATGGGCATGATAAAAAATGACAAAATGAATATGAATGTGTGTGTGTGGGGGGGGGGGGGGGGGGGGGCGGGGGGGGCGGGGGTGAGGGGGAGGTCTACCCCGCAACCTCACGGGGAACAAAATTAAAGTTAACAGATGACAGAGACATTGCATTTCTCTTATCAGGATATCTCTCACATCACCTAGACATTATCACTTGCTATCATTTAACGAAATATAACAGAATGGCTTAATATATTTGATTTATATGGCTTCTCCCCTGTATGTATTCCCACATTCGCCTACTGTTTATTTCCTAAGCCGTTACTACTTCCTAATTATTTTTTAAACAAGAGGCGAATGTGATTTTTCATATAATGCGTCAAAACTCAATATGCAACTTGTGACTTGTACGCATTATGTGACAAAAATAGTTGTTGTTTTGTGTTTTGTGCTTTTTGTTGTTGTTGCTGTTGAGTGTTTTTTGGGGGGAGGGGGCAGAGGTTGTGGGTTGGCTGTAAATAGAGTTTTTTTAAAGTTGCGCATCACCCCTTAACTGGAAACAACGCGTGCGTGCGTAGTGAGTGAGTGAGTGAGTGAGTGAGTAAGTGAGTGAGTGAGAGTGAGTGAGTGAGTGATGAGAGTGAGTGAGTGAGTGAGTGAGTGAGTGAGTGAGTGAGTGAGTGAGGTGAGTGAGTGAGTGAGTGAGTGAGTGAGTGAGTGAGTGAGTGAGTGAGTGGGTGGGTGGGTGGGCGTATGGGTGGGTGAGTGGGTGGGTGGGTGGGTGAGTGAGTGAGTGAGTGAGTGAGTGAGTGAGTGAGTGAGTGAGTGAGTGAGTGAGTGAGTGAGTGAGTGAGTGAGTGAGTGAGTGAGTGAGTGAGTGAGTGAGTGAGTGAGTGAGTGAGTGAAGTGAGTGAGTGAGTGAGTGAGTGAGTGAGTGAGTGAGTGAGTGAGTGAGTGAGTGAGTGAGTGAGTGAGTGAGTGAGTGAGTGAGTGAGTGAGTGAGTGAGTGAGTGAGTGAGTGAGTGAGTGAGTGAGTGAGTGAGTGAGTGAGTGAGTGATGAGTGAGTGAGTGAGTGAGTGAGTGAGTGAGTGAGTGAGTGAGTGAGTGAGTGAGTGAAGTGAGTGAGTGAGTGAAGTGAGTGAGTGAGTGAGTGAGTGAGTGAGTGAGTGAAGTGAGTGAGTGAGTGCGTGCGTGCGTGCGTGCGTGCGTGCGTGCGTGCGTGCGTGCGTGCGTGCGTGCGTGCGTGCGTTTTGGTTATAACTTGCTTTTTTAACTTGCGCTCCACCCCCAATGTCAAATCCTTTATCCGCCCCTGAGTAGGGTGCATGCTCCCCAGATGTTTTCTTAAGTAAGAAGACTTTATTTTATGGATTTATTTAAACTGGATTCGCCCATGCCCCCACCCCACTGCCTAACTAACAACCAAAGAACAATCAAAATACATACGTTTCAGATTTTAGGTAGGGGTGCTCCCGGTGTCCGCACTACCACCTGTACACCCCAACCAACAAAAGCTTACTATATACATATAATTATTACTTTTCAGATTTTAGCCTGGTGCACCCATACCCCCGGATACGCCATTGCCCTCCCCGACCCACGACCCACTTCTCACCCAATATATTTCTTTGTGTCAGTTTATGTCTGGTTACGGCACTGTGCGTGCACGTAATGCATACCATCATGACAGATGTATACTCCGCTTTTTGTGAATGAGAGAATGTGTGCTAGGAATAGAAGACATTCCATGCCGATATATTATATCCACCTTAGAACACGACATCCCAGACCATATCAGGACCCGATTTGCAATCAATTGTAACTAGAAGAACGGTATTGAAACAAAGGTTGAAGGAGGAACGCGTTTGGACCTAAAAAAAATCTTTAAAAACAAAAGGATCTTAAAAAAATAAAAATTTGATTGTTTGTTTTTGTCTAGACTTGTATACAAACATCAAAACATATCAAATAATTGCAAAGCTGTACACCAAAGTTTCTACCCCATGTAAGATACCGTAGTAAACATGTATACAACAGCAGAACACAACATCAGAGCATATCAAATAAATGAAAAACTGTACACCAGAAACAATCCTACCCCATGTAAGAGACCATAGTGAAAAACAATTCGACGCCGTGTAAGAGATCATAGTCAAAAACAAGCATACACCATGTAAGAGACCGTAGTCAAAAGCAATCATACCCCATGTAAGAGACCACTATGGTCTCTTACATGGCAATGGGGTATGAATTTTGGGTAGGATTGTTTTTGGTGTACGGTTTTTATTGTTTTTTAAATGTGTTTTGATGTTTGTATACATGTCTATACAGAAATATAAAATAACAAAAAAAAGAAGTTTTTTCTGATTTGTTTTTCTTTTTTTGTTTTCTTTTTTATGTTTATTTCCTTCAACCTGTCTATTGAAAATAACAATTTCTTCCAGTCATATTGTTGTGGTGGATGAGTGGTTAGCATACTTGGTCATACTTGCCTCTCGTCCCAGACGTCACAGTTCGATTTCCTTGGGTAAGATAAGCCTACTATGAAAGTATGCCATCCTCCAAAGGAGGTGTGTGTAAAGTCATAGGTCCGTGTGCAGGGAGAGCTATACACGTGGTAATCGGTTATTCGTCAACAGAATTGCACATAATAAATGAAATTGCGTGTAGATAGTGGCAAAATATAAGAAACATATACATCTAATCTATTTTATAACTATAACACAATAGCATGTGGTTTTTTTTCAATATCGACGCAGTCGGTAGCGCGGCGGATTTGCAACTGGAGGCCCCGGGATCAATCCTACGTGGTGCCACTGAGTTCCGTCGGTGTGTTCTTGGGCAAGACACTTTCCCTTAGCCCCATCCGTCGGAGCCCCATCCGTCGGATGGGGACGTAAACCGGGCGGTCCCGTGTATCGGTCTATCCTCCGAGCACGTTAAAAACTCACAGGAATCTATTCGATAATAAGAGTAGGGCACGGTTCCTGGATTCCTATGTATCCTTCCCCTCTCTCTGGGGCGGCTCTAAATAACCTATACTGTGTTGATGAGCCGTTAAGCAACATTCAATTCAATTCAATTCAATATCGACGTGTGCTTCAACTAACGATTACAATACAAAACTTCCTCCCCTTAATCTGTTATAAATGGCGTTTTCACAATAAAATCGCAGTATATATGTGTTGCGTCCCTTTTGTTATGAAACGCCATTTAGGGGCTCAGACAACAGCTGGAGCTTCGTCGGGACATAATTGACAGGAGGGGCTTCAACAACAGCGAATGATTTGAACCCCTCTCACTTTTTCTGGGTAGAAATGTGACGACACGTTTAATTCAGATGTGCATTAGCTTACTCGAAGAGATGTTTTAACAAGCATTATTTGTTAATGTGTATTTTGAATTACCGAAAAAGGTTTGGACCCGGCATAAACAGTATCCACATATCAAGTCGTCATGATACAATGATACAAGAAGAGAAACCACTCTAGAAGAAAGGTATGGACCTAGCATGAACAGAATCCACGTATCAACTTGTCATGATACAAGAAGGGAAACCACTCTAAATGTTATCCGACATCTCTTATATCTACACTATCTCGCTGACAGATACAATTTTTTACCTTTGCATTCTTATATCATATCTGAACATCAGGAATTCGTCATGAGAAATGAAGACAAGAAGAGAGGAATGTTTATTTTTTTTTTTTTTTTTTCAAAATGAAATATATATACACGTAACCAATATACAATCCATAGACTGCAACCACCCTATGCTTAATGATGCACAATACCAAAGATGAAAACTTATACTACTATCAGTAGTCATCAGCATGAAAAGTAATGTACAACAGCAAATCAAGGGTTTAATTCAAAACGATGATATTAGTAAGTGCATTTCAGTAAAGAAACAGAAGCAAAACACCTTTTTAAAACAGTGAATTGTATATATCCCTAATATTGATAATGCGTATGTTCCTATTTGTACTACATAATTAGCATGTCCTTATGTTTAAATAACTTTGATATGAAAAATGTTAAAATAAATAAACCGTTACAAAACGTCACTTAGAACAGTTTGGCACTAAACTGTATTAAATTTGTTAATGCGAAACTATTCTATTTGATTTGGAAATAGCTATAGGATGGTTTTCCCTAATATCGCGGTACTTACTGTTTGCAGTTTAAATAAATGATAATACAACATGTATCTGTCCTGGTTCGACAGCTATGTATTTACTGTTGTCAGGGGAGAGGTACTCTAATATCGCGGTAAACAGTGGAGGCCCTGACTAGAGTTTATTGACTGCAAAAAAATATAAATAAAAAAGTGGGTATATCTACAAATAAAACTACAACTATATGCTGAAATTCAACAGTTTCTTTGAATAACCACACAAGTTACATCAATTCATCACTCAACACTTTTGTTTTCTTTACTTTTTTAACTTTTGTACAATCAGTTAGACCTTTGTAAGGCAGTGAGCACATCTGAAAACAGAGTCACGCCTCAAAACTGTAACATTACAGCAGCACTTAAGGTGTGTCCAGTGTGGACAGAAGTCACACTTCCCACACCTCCCCCGCCCCCCCCCCCCACACCCCACTCCCCCCCCCCCCCTCAAAAAAAAGAAGTGTCTTGCATCCCCTCAATATGTGTGTCTACAATCAATTTGGGAACTCCGTAGGAAAAAGCATAGCAGAGCTATTTTATTAGTTCCCCTTAATTTATTGGCGCTGTTTTCGCAACATAGCGTCATCACGTGACCACAACAAGTTCATTCATAAATATCATCAAGCAGACGAAGATTTGACGGAGCTCCAAAGTTTATAAACTTATTTTACGAAGTGGTATGGGTTCTTTTGTTGGTAATGGGGTGGAGAAAATTTACACATTGTGATGTTTTTATGTATTTATATGGAAAAAACAATTTTACTTACCATGAGTTGCGACAATTGCCGATATGTATTTGTAAACATTAGCGTGACCTTCGGGTTTTGATCATAGGTTGGTGGCGCTTGAGGGTGATGTCATCAAAAATAGTGTTTACCGCGATATTAAAGAACCCGCGATATTAGTAGAAACCACTATACGCCAATACGGAGCTAGTCCGGGTACCATGGGGTGAATCTGAAGGAACGTGATCTATTGAGTAAGTTACTGTGAAGCATAGGAGAGGTGAAAGACACATGGCTGGTATGTATTGAACCTTTTCCGTTATTTCTGAAACATTTAACTTGCTTCTAGCGAAAACCGCATGAAAATTGAAGGTAAGCTGGACATGCTTCACTACTTTTTGAGAGGCACAGTTTGAACTGTACTTTGGTCATTTTGACCTTAGAATTCAAAAAGAAGGCGTTTACTTTCAGTTTGGAAAATATTTTGGGGAAAAAAGCAGATCAGCTAATCATCTACGGTCCATTTTTGTGTTGCACTGGACATGACTGATACTACATTGTGTGTGTTATATGGCCAGCATAGGCAGGATTGGGTTTTTTCGGTTAGGTATTTATTAACAACCCTATGTAAAAATAATGGTGGTCTAGGTCCTTTATACAATGAATATTCATAGCAATTCAGAGAGTATTTTATTTTATTTTGCATTAAATATTTGAAACATTTTTTACAGTCAAGCTATATATTACAAAGGAAATCCCTCAAAATTCAGCTTTTCTTACTTTGATTAGGTATTGTCACCTAGAGTAATTTCGCGTTTAATTATTATTTTTTCTTATTGAATATGTATTATAAAATACTCTCATTTAATTCAAGGAAACTATTTTTGGTAAATGTCACTTATATTAGAATAGATTTGCGTTCAAACCCTCGACATGTAACCGGTGCTCTACAATTGTCCTTATAATATATTTCTAACGTATTTATACACATTTAACGTATTTGTAATACTATGTAGATACACATCACACACTAACTTGTCCATGTAATACGTATCGCATACACTAACTTGTCCATGTAATACGTATCGCATGCACTAACTTGTCCATGTAATACGTATCGCATACACTAACTTGTCCATGTAATACGTATCGCATACACTAACTTGTCCATGTAATACGTATCGCATACACTAACTTGTAAATATAATATACATGGAATCATAAGAGGTTCTAATTGAACTTTAACTCAATTGGGTTTTACGGAGAACCAACACATAAAAAGTTATATGGCGCCTAACAGGAAAAAACATACCCGATTAATCCTCCATTTATATCAAGATACAATATGGAGTATGGGTCTAGAACCTTCTAACCTGCAGAACTGCAGATTCACTGCAAATTCTACAGGAGACACTCCATTTACAATGGAGCCAAGTTTCCGCGTTTGCATACGCGGTATCACGATGAAGACCTTGAATGAGCATGATACAAAATGACAAAATGAACATGAAGGAGAGTTCTATCCACCTGCCTCTAGCGGGATTTAAAGTTGCTGCATTCTACCCTGGCAACCACACGGGGATATATGAGGTTCGTTTCGTTTACAGTGTTGAGCAAAAACACTGAATTCCAATGGGCGAGTACCCAGCAGACAGAATCCAGATTTGGATTCTATTTCATATGGTTTATTAAAGTGTCGCCAAATATATTTAATTTACAACAGTAACATAATATAGCAAATTGAAAGTTAAGTGATTGGTTCAAGGGCTATTGCACCAGCCGTGTCGTCAGATTCACAAATAGCTGAAACATAAAAGGTTATATGGTGCCTAACAGGAATAAACACAACAGATTAATCCTCCATTTATACCAAGATGAAATATGGAGAATGGGTCTAGAACCTTCTAACCTGCAGAATTGCAAAGTCACTTCAAACGCGGTATCACGATGAAGACCTTGAATGAGCATGATACAAAATGACAAAATGAACATGAATGAGGGTTCTACCCCACGGCCTCTAGCGGGATTTGCAGTGGTTGTATTCAACCTCACGGGAATATATGAGGTTCGTTTCGTTTAGTGTTGAGCAAAAACACTGAATGACATTGGGCGAGTACCCAGCAGACATAATCCAGATTTGGATTCTATTTCATATAGCTTATTAAAGTCTCGCAATAGTACAGTATTATATACAATACAACATAACATATGCTTTTAACTAT
Source organism: Cyrtodaria siliqua (assembly GCA_037043455.1). Classification (NCBI taxonomy): domain Eukaryota; kingdom Metazoa; phylum Mollusca; class Bivalvia; order Adapedonta; family Hiatellidae; genus Cyrtodaria; species Cyrtodaria siliqua. Next base: position 172,687 of record JAWPHD010002128.1, on the reverse strand, counting down.
TCCATTTTAAAAGAATTTTAAGAGACTATAAGAAAATACATTTCATTTACAACAATAACATCATGAACATAATATAGCAAATTGAACTTAAGTGATTGGCTATTGCACCAGCCGTGTCATCAGACTCACAAATAGCTGAAACAATAACCAAAGAGAACTAATCACGAAAGTTTCACATTATATTTATGTTTCAGCCTATACAAACATTATATTAATATGCTAAATTTCTAAATGCTGAATAGTCATTGTTAATCGCCCGCATGTGTATCATAACCAGTATACACATATGCTTAAAATGCCAATACAAGTGTCTGCGTAGACTATGACTTTTGTAAATAAAAACCTGGGGACACTTTTGTCCATTTTAAAACACAAATTAAAAAAATAAATAAAGTTAAACATGCATTTATCACATCAGGTCAGACCAGGCATGAACTGATTAACTGAAACTGTTCAGAAAATACATATCACATTCAAATTAAATATACTATCAGATAAAATAGTATTATTTATATAAATACGAATTTCTAGATTGTAAAATCTTAAAACAGGTTTTCCACAAACTCTTATCATTTACTGATTGAAAAATAAAAAAGAATCTTGTCTAAATCACTAAAACTATAAAAACAAATCTACAGAGACTGTAAGAGCTTTTTAATTAATGTATCTGTATCTTCTTTATACATATTGCACTTAAGGATCACATGCATTTCGTCTTCTACTTCTTACTTACAAAGTGAACACACGGTCATTTTCCCGTCAGTTCTTAATGCGTCCGTCTCTAGCCTTAAAGGTGCAACGCCACATCTAACTTTCGAAAAGGCTGATCGATGACGTAATATAAGTTGACAATAAGTCTCTACACAATACTCTTAACTTGTTGCCACTATTACCACTTTGACCTGTGACCCGAGTTATGCTCAGTTTCCATTATCCAATGCGTTTGTTCATCAAATAATCAACAACAGAATTAATGAAACAAACTTAAATGGTTTAAAATAGTGTCATCTGTTATTAAGTATTGTACTCAACACCGTAAATACCTCTTTATTTCTCACCTGTAGAATTCTAAACAAAAACCTTGTATTTATAGCTTCTATATAAAATTCAAACTTGATTTTTCCGTTACTGATTGAACAAAACAAAAACTGTTGTATTTTTCAGCATGTATTAAGCTAACTGTAAAATACATTTTGAAAAACAAAAAAACATGTAAATGATCAAACAGTACTGTTTCAATTTGAATTTAACTAAAAACAAGATCGTGAGATAAATCGTATATGACTGATTGTGTTTAACTGTAAGATTTATCTTCCCATATTACAAATACGGAATATGTAAACAAACATTTGGGCTCTACATCTAGCAAATATAGATTTCTGGGATGGAATAGATACCAGATGGAGTACACGATATTTTGAATTTAAAGCTACACAGTCTCTACATCAACCGATTTCTTCTTTGTAGGTGTGTCCTTATTTCTAACTTCATGTTCACCAGCTCATGTCGAAATCTTATAACCGCCGATTCTCCATTGTTATTATAATAACCAACTCAACGCTAGTATTATAATGTTCACCACATTATTATAATCGATATAAAAACAAAACCCCGAACATTATAATAATAATAATAATAATAATAATAATCACACACAAATAAGAAATCTCGCGGGAAGCATTTATACTAATGTTTGCCTACAAATGCTACGGTTGAAGAAATGGGGCTGGGCAGGAGTTTAAGGGATAGGGGTGGGCAGGAGGTTTAACGAATCGGATAATCGGATGGGTATGCAGGGGCGTAGCATGACCTGTTTTCAACATACTCCTAACCTGACGTGCAAAGAGCAGAATATGGGAGGGTTTGGGAGTAGGTGCACCTCTTCCACAAGCGGGTTCGGTGGTCCTCCCCGATATATAATGTTTTTCATTTTGGGACCAAAATGATGCTCGTGCAAGCGATATTTGTCAGGAATATAAACATTTTATGCTGGCAAAAAATGGTAACTTGCCAGGCTTCCCCTCGCCCCCACCCCATCATGCCCCCTCTGATTTTTATTGCATTTTTAAACGTTTTAGATTTTTATTAAAAAGGTTTCGTTATATTTTTCCAAGTTACTCCCTGGATTAAAGGAGTATGCCATGCTACGCCCCTGGTAGAAGGTTTAAGGGTTGTGGGTGGGTAGGGGGATTATTGGGATTGGGTGGGAAGGAGGTTTAAGGGATGTGGTGGGTAGGAAGTTGAAGGGATTTGGGTGAACATGAGGCTTAAGAGAAGGGTGAGCAGAATGAAAGAGATGGGGTGGTCTGGAGGTTTAAGAGATGTAGTGGGCAAGAGGTTTAAGAGATGTGAGTAATCCCTTAAAACGAGTGCACATCCAGCCCCTTAAACCTCATACCCACACACATCCCGAAAACATCCTGACCTATCCCATCCGTTAAACCTCATACTCACCCACACCCCTTAAACCTCGTGACAACTACTCACACTCTGACTATCCTGCCTGCCAACAACATCCCCGTAATCTTCCTGCCCATCACTTAAAACTCCCGCATCGCTTCCCCAAACCCCACCCACACTAATGTCTTATCTTAAACCTCCTGTCCACGCGAATCCCTTAAGCTTATTGACCCCCACCCACACACACACATTTCTTCTCTTAAACCTCCTCCCACCACCATCCCTTAAACCTTCTGCCCATTCCCATTCCTTAATCCTCCTGCGTATCCTCATCTCTTAATTCCCCTCCCCACCCCATCCCTTAATTAATCATCCTTCCCACCTCCATCTCTTAAACCTTCTCCCCATCCCCATCCTTTAATCCTCCTGGCCATCCTCATCTCTTAATCCTCTTGCCAATCCCCATCCCCCCACACACATTCCGTTAAACACAACCCTTAAATATTCGATGCTTTTATTCAGCTTGATCTTATATGGGTTTTGTATTTGTCTATGGTTAACAGACTGTGAATCATGTAGTTGACGATACGCATGCATTACAACATCAATTCCTACTGAACTCGTCTAAAAAACTTGAATGATATAAACACATATTTTGCAATGTTCAAATCCACCGTTTTACTTGCTTAAAAATGACGTTTTCGTGGATCAGCCTACTGAAGTGTAGCATGCGGTAATATTTCCGGGATCTTTACGTCCGGGATTTTTTACGGAGCATAATGAAAGTGTAAGTGAATGTAAATGAAGCCGCAAGTATTGGAATGGAATAATTTCAAATCTGTATTTTTATGGAATAATACCCATAAATCCACGAATATATAGCGAGAAAGTTTAGTGTTAAATCGGTTTTATGTATAACAAATAACACAATAATGGCTCTTTTAATACTTAGGAAAACTTGGTTAAAGTGTTTAACCTTGCTTAAGTTTGTATATAAGCTTGGATCTCGCAATCTTCATAATGGATTGAAACCTCACGCATGTATTATTCATTACAAGACCACAGCAAAGAGCCACGTTACATACATCTTTGCTTTTATATTAACAAAATTAAGGCCCCCTTTTACTTAATAAAAAAAAGCAGTTTCATCTTGTCCAGTCACTTTAAAAATGATTTATAATTGGTATCGATTTTCATTTGAATGATTATATCAATAAAACCTTGGCCAGGTTTCAAAATAAACAATAATAAATAGTCATTTATAAATTGTCTCGCGAGATTTAGAATTATAACCGACACAAATTTCTCAAAGAAAATTATAATGTGTCGATTATAGATTTCTGGTTTTATCTGGTTTTCAGAATAATGGTAATCTCTGTACACAGAATAATCTAGATTCGGTGGTTATAGTAATTACGATCATAGTTTTTAAAGGGAGGTTACACGTGTCGGTTTTAATGAATACAATCGTAGGGAGGTTGTTATTATTTCGAACAGATTATAAGACTAATGTATCGTAATAAAGATTATGTGACTGCATAGATTTTAATATAATTATAACCTAGCGAAATCATAGAAAAGTGGTGATTCAGGTATGCATATAGTAAAGAAATAATTACAATCGCTCGGTCCCTTGCGGCTTTGATACGTGTCTTTTTTTAGTTTAATTTTATCTACATAAAACGTATTATATTACGGTGTCCCTCCCCACCACCCCCACGACGGTCATATATGGCCTAAAATGTGCTAAAATGTACACTTCTGACCGTGTGCTCCTTTAATACACATATTTTACAATAAACGCAATGCAAAATATCTGGAGTATATACTGATGTTGATATCAACACATATTAAAACAATAACAAATATATACATGCATGAACCAATCTGAACAAACATACATTTCATCTTCTCTAGTCTAGTTTCATTCGTGTATGTCGCTTCACTATTGTTTGGATTTGAACTGCAAGTGACATTTCTATAAAACCCGCAATTACAGATAAGACTCTCGGAACCAGTCTTACATTGCTGGGTCAGTCTTTTGGTTTTCCATCTGCTGTCTAATATCATAATAATTATTATCAAGCGGAACACATCATTTTTTCTATTTTAGTTTTGAAATCTTTTTTGTGTAGGATAATGAGATGAGGTACTGCAACTTTCATGTACAAATATGTAGAAGTGTTTAAGATATCGAACTTTGAATCTTTCTATTGTTGGAGATAACACACGGACACTACCTTTTTGTTTCGTAATGCAGTGTAAATGGAGATAACACACGGGCACTACGCTTATTTTCGTAATGTAGTGTATATGGAGATAACACACTGGAAATAGATATAACACACGGGCACTACGACTATTTTCGTAAAGCAGCGTACATGGAGACAACACACTGGTAATGGAGACAACACACGGACACTACGACTATTTTCGTAATGCAGTGCAAATGGAGATAACACACGGGCACTACGCCTATTTTCGTAATGCAGTGTAAATGGAGACAACACACGGGAACTACGCCTATTTTCGTAATGCAGTGTAAATGGAGACAACACACGGGAACTACGCCTATTTTTGTAATGCAGTGTAAATGGAGATAACACACGGGAACTACGCCTATTTTTGTAATGCAGTGTAAATGGAGATAACACACAAGCACTACGCAAATTTTAGTGAAGCATGTGTAAATGAAGACAATACACGGGTACTACGCCTAATTTGGTAATGCAGTGTAAATGGAGATAACACACGGGCACTAATACTATTTTAGTCATGCAGTGTAAATGGAGATAGCACACATGCACTATGCCTATTTTCGATATGCCGTGTCAATGGAGATAACACGCGGGTACTATGCAAATTTCCGTAATGCGGTGTAAATAGAGATAACACACGGTCACTAAGACTACTTTAGTTATGCAGTGTAAATGGAGATAACACACGGGCACTTTGCATATTTTCGTAATACAGTGTAAATAGGGATAATACACTGGCACTACGACTATTTTCGTAATGCAGTGTAAATGGCGACATCACACGGGCACTACGCCTATTTTCGTTATGTAGTGTATATGGAGACAAGACACTGGTAATGGAGACAACACACGGGCACTAAGAATATTTTGGTAATGCAGTGTAAATGGAGATAACACAGGGGCACTACGCCTATTTCCGTAAAGCAGTGTAAATGGAGACAACACACGTGCACTTTGCCTATTTCCGTAATACAGTGTAAATAGGGATAACACACAGCCACTACGACTATTTTCGTATTGCAACTTGTAAATGGAGACAACATGCGGGCACTACGCCTATTATCGTAAAGCAGTATAAATGGATACAACACACGGGCACTACGCCTATTTTCATAATGCAGTATAAATGGAGATAACAAACGGGCACTAAGACTATTTTAGTTTTTCAGTGTAAATAGAGATAACACTCGGGCACTTTGCCTATTTCCGTAATGCAGTGTCAATAGGGATAACACAAGGGCACTACGACTATTTTCAAAAAGCAGTGTTAATAGCGATACACACAGGCACTACGCCTCTTTTCGGAAAGCAGCGTAAATGACGACATCATACTGGCAATGAAGACAACACACGGGCACTACGCCTAATTTCCTTAAGCAGTGTAAATGGAGAGAAAACACGGGTATTACGCCTATTTTCGTAAAGGAGTGTAAATTGGTACAACACAAGGGCAACGGAGGCAACACACGCGCACTACGTCTATTTTCGTAAAGCAATATATAAATGGAGACAAAACATGGGCACTACGACTATTTTCGTAACACAGTGTAAATGGAAACAAAACATGGGCACTACACCTTTTTTCGTAAAGCAGTGTAAATGGAGACAAAACACGGGCACTACGCCTATTTTCGTAAAGCGGTGTAAATGGAGACAAAACACGGACGATTTTATTAAAGCAGTGTACATGGAGACAACCCATTGGCAATGGAGACAATACAAGGACACTACGCCTATTTTCGTAAAGCCGTGTAAATGGGAAAAAAAAACACTGGCAACAGAGACAACACATGCGCACTAAGCTATTTTTGTAAAGCGGTGTAAATGGAGACAAAATACGCGCACTACGGCTATTTTCGTAAAGCAGTGTAAATGGAGACAAAACACAGGCACTATGATTATTTTTGTAAAACTGCGTAAAAGGAGAGAATTTATTGTTGTGGGCACTACACCTATTTTAGTAAAGCGGTGTAATTGGAAACAATATTTTGATTTAAACATATTTTATTGCCAATATTTTACAAACAGAGCAAATATAAACATATATACGATAGACATATTATAATGACAAATGGGTTGGGTAACAAGTTCTACCAACATTAGATTAAACCCTTCCCAGTTAGCATTTTGAAATTGCGAATGTATATGGCTGAGAGGAATAAAATAAAATACAATGTCAAATACATTGATATAGAATAAAGCTGAATAAGTAAATAAACTATAAAGAGAAAACATAATAGAAAAAGAGAGAGGATAGAATAGTGAGAATAGTGAGAAAGACTAGTTTACCCCAATTTGAATTCAGTCAGTTTAAGAACGCCTGAACGCTATCTAGAAAACATTTTCAAAATATAGTATACGCGCGTAGTACGTGTAGATTGTTGAAAAACAACAGAGACAGATTATGTAAACCTAAGTGTTTCTCGTATATATGTTTGAACTGCTTCGAAGAGAGGTTCATTTCCTCTGTCAGTTAACTGTTCGAGACCATAAAGGAAAAAATAAAAAAAAATAATAATGTTTAAATTATAAAAAAAAAAAAAGAAAAAAAAAAAAAAAGGGGGAGAGGTCTTACAAAGGCATTGCCTGTTGTCCAGTCCCATTCAGTACTTGAATAAAATATTGTTTAAATTATAACAAGCTCGAATAAACGTTATAAATGTATGTCTGAGTTATTTGTGGTAAAACATGACTATTTGTTTTAATTAATTCAAATAGGCAATAAATCCCACGCTTAATGTGAAAAAGCCATACGATTGCGTCCGTCTGACAACAGGTGTCAAACAGTACCTTTTGATATGTAAACAATTTGTAGCATCGCCCAGCGGAAGGTCTACGTTTTTTTGTTTTTTTTTCAGACATGCTGTTTTTTCGCCGTTTACAGACGCCAGTGGAGAAGTCGGCGGTGGAGCTATTTACAACGTGTGCGAAGCGCAGTTGCTGTCAAATACAAACATCAATAAATAGAGGCCAGTGGGTTCACGGCCTTCATTACATAGTCGCTCAACATTACAGATAAAGATAACACGGAACATCCATGCGTTCATTTCACTGATTACTTGTGAGCGGTTTGCATTCAAACTAGACTAATTATCAAATATTGACCTCACCATGGGTTCATGTGGGGTTGTATTCGTACAGACGGGGAGTGACCTTACCATGCGTTCATGTAGGGTCGTTCGTGTTTATAAACTACATGGATATACATATATTTCGTATGTGTCGTGTCCGGCCGTTTCCAAGGGTCAACTTGAAAGAGACATTTTGAAGTCGTACATTCGACGGAATATCACTTTACGAGAGGTTCAACGAATATGAATTAGTTTTTATTTAGTGATTTAATGTATATGAATTATTCGTTATTCACGTGTACATTTATATCAGAATCGCACCATGTGTTCATGTACGATCGTTCAGACGAGTTAAGGTATAATGTGCATTTCGCTAAAACATCAGCGTAAAATACGCTTAATTAATTGATTTGTTTTTCTTTTGTTGTTTCGTGTTCGATATATGCCAAGGTCATTCGTTTTGTTTTTGTTTCTTTCCCTTTCTTATGGCGATTTCATCAGTCAAATTGTCTGATGAGAGTGGCGAAAATCGCCATAGCTAATTAAAGATTATATAAACACCATTAATGTTTTTAATATAAAAAACAGTTATTTCCAATTAACGACAAATCGTGTAACAACTTAGATTACGTAATATTGCATAATAATATTTAGTACATCTAATTTTATAGTATAGTATAGCTTTATTCTATATCAGTTTCATTATGCAATTAAAGGAAATTAATATGTGTTACATAATATTACAATGTTTCATGCAATATTACATGTCTACTAATTGAACTTTAAACATATTCACACCCTTGTGAATAAAAAGTCACTTTGTGGCATATATCGACACTACACCCACTAGTTGTTTGTTACTTACTTCCCAGAATAAACAATGCGCATAAATAATCTAATTGCGAAGTGATTGGATATTTATGCAAAGCGTTTGTTCTCTGTACGTACGTCCTGGACTCCGGTTTATAAACCTATTACGCGCTTCAGTGTTTATAACGCAACACGAAGACCATTGGCTTATTAAAACAGCGGGGCGGGCCCCGTTCATCACCAGGGTTATCCGTAACATATCCCATTCAGGCTCTGTGTTTTACAACAGCCAGTCGGAGTGGAAAATTCTAAAACCGCCACAATCCCCAACCAACCACCCTACAAAAAATAATAAATATATAAATGCACACTATATCATGGCGCTCGTATTGACTTTATTCTACGTCTAAGCTCCATGATTAGGCGAAAATCGCCATAGCTAATTAAAGATTATATAAACACCATTAATGTTTTTAATATAAAAAACAGTTATTTCCAATTAACGACAAATCGTGTAACAACTTAGATTACGTAATATTGCATAATAATATTTAGTACATCTAATTTTATAGTATAGTATAGCTTTATTCTATATCAGTTTCATTATGCAGTTAAAGGAAATTAATATGTGTTACATAATATTACAAGGTTTCATGCAATATTACATGTCTACTAATTGAACTTTAAACATATTCACACCCTTGTGAATAAAAAGTCACTTTGTGGCATATATCGACACTACACCCACTAGTTGTTTGTTACTTACTTCCCAGAATAAACAATGCGCATAAAGGATTGTTCTTATATTTAACGGGTGTAAATGGCGGGTGGATTGAAATAGTTGGATGTGAAAAAAGTGTTACACTGGAAAAAATAATGTTCAGCATCTTCTACTTCAAATCCGCACTCGCTAACGGGTGAATCGCGTAAATGATTAAGGCATAAATCGCTATTAAGATTACTACACAAATTCCTCATCTACTGACAGATTATTCCATAGTTTAAGAAAAGACGGAACAAACGATTTGTTGTATATTTCAGTTCTCCTAGCAATAGTGGCATAGTTGTCGTTATTTCTGAGAGGGTATGCACTGACATCTCCTACTAGCTGCGGAAAGATGTTTGAGATATAATTTGGAACGGATCCATTTTTAACATTATAGACTGAAATAAGTTATTGCATTTTCCTTCTATCGGAAAGTGATACCCATCCTATTTCAGATATTAAACGATGTATGGATACTGAACGAGTCAGTCCCGTCACAATACGAGCTGCTTCATATTGTAACTTTTCCAAGCTATCTTTTTCGAAAGAAGTACATCCATCCCATGTAATGGAAGCATATTCTAATATTGGACGCATATAAGACAAGTATATCTGATTAAGTGTTTTACGAGCTCCTTTTATTTAAGTATTCGCATTAAACCAAGAATCTTTGAAGCAGAAGCAATAATATTGCTAATGTGTTCGTGCCATTTTCCGTTATTACTTAATGTTACTCGTAAATGTTTATGGTTGTCAACAAAAGTCAACGGGACATTGTCTAGATATAAAGTTGGACGACGATCATTATTAATTAAAGAAAAGAACATTACTTCTGTTTTGGCAGGATTAAATTGTACAAGCCATTGATTTGACCATTGCGTAATCATTACTAGATCATGATTAAGGATTCCTTCCATGTCGTTTATACTAGATGTTGAGACTGATAGCGAACTGTCGTCAGCAAATAAACGAGTTATACTCAGCATGTTTTCGGCAATATCATTTACATATATTAAAAATAAAAGAGGGCCCAAGACAGAGCCTTGAGGAACTCCGGCAGTTACAGTTTTTGACTCGGAGGTTGCAGATCCAACACGGACTCTTTGAGATCGGGTTGAGAGATAATCAGATATCCAGGCTAAAAGTTTTCCATCAATACCATATTGTTTTAGCTTAAACAAAAGCCCTTTATGCCAAACACGATCGAAAGCTTTAGATATATCATTAAAAACAATACACGTAAATTGTTTAGCATCGAATGCCTGACATATATGGTGATACATATCGACAAGTTGATATGTAGTAGAATGACCAGGGAGAAAACCCGATTGGTTTCTAAAAATAAGATCGAACATAAGTAGAAAATTATACATGTGTTTAAATACTATTCTTTCCATTATTTTACCAACACAACTAAGTAACGATATTGATCTATAGTTCATAGGAATACTAGGATCTGACTTTTTGAAAAGTGCCATAACCATAGCACATTTCCATAGGTCGGGGAAAATGCATTCATTTAATGATCTGTTAAAAAGTATATGTAGAGGTTTTGAGATTGTATTTAGGGTTTCCTTTAACATCTTATGACTTATTTCATCCTCTCCATTTGCTTTATTTACGTCCAAAATCTTGATAATATCAACAATTTCGGATTCTTCTATATAAATAGTTCCTAATTTATTATTGGATTTTAAATGAAAAATAGGTAATTCAACATTAGAGTCATCAGCTGATGATATTGAAACAAAATATTCATTTAAGCATTTCGCTTCTTCTTGGTCAGTTATTGAGTATGACGTATCGCCATTAGGTAAGACTGTTTTTAAAGGTGGAATAGTTTCCGAATTTTTGTTTGACTTCATGAAATATTTTAAAAGTTTCCAATTCTGACGTCTGTCCGTAATAGTTGTTTCAGTAATTATAGTTTCCACATTATTAAAGAAACGTTCTTTCGCATGTTTTTTAAGATTATTAACTTTGTTTCGTAATCTTTTATATGCTGCTAAATCAGAAAATGATTGAGTACGCGTTGCTTTAGTTTTTTGACGATCACGTTGTCTTGAAACACGTCTTATTTCTGAATCATACCACGGTTTGTCATTAGGACGAATTGTTACATATTTCGATGGGATGCACACATTTATTAATTCAAAAAAAGATTTAGTAAACTTTTCGCACGCAACCCTCAGCGAATCGTTTTATAAGAAAGACCAGTCTGTATGTTGAATAAGATCATTGAGTTTTATGAAATTGTCTTTCTTATAATTCCAAACTCGTCGAGTAAAAATCGGTCTAACATTGTAACTGTATTGTAACATTAAGTATGTACCATGGTGGTCGCTTATATCATGTGGTATGGTTACAATTCCGGAATCTAAGCGTTTAAGAGAATCAGAAATAACTATAGGATCTATCAATGTGGCAGAGTGGTCGGTAACTCGAGTTATTGTCAACCCTTTTTGTGTTTGTGATGTCGTTTGCATTTATTATTGCTTTTGCCTTCGTGTGTGTCTGTTTGCGTGTCTGTTTCTGTGTTTTGTGGTTTACTGTCCTCCTTGAATGCTACTTTCCCTGTCCGATCTTTTTATATTTCTTTTGGTTCAGTTATAATGTTTGTCATATTATTAAGCTGCATTATATCTTTTAAAAAATGGTTATCAGTATTAAGTTGGTTCTCGTTGATATCATCAACTATAATGATGTTATTCGATTATTCAAAAGCCTTTTCTAAGCTAATGTTTAAGTTATCCCAAAAAATATTACTTGAATTAGGTTTGCGATAAACGGTACATACTAAAATAATTTCACTTTTATCCAAAATTCCAAAGTGAACTGGGTAATAAATATTCAAGTTCTAATACACGTCTTGAAATAATGTTATTCGAAGTATACATTAACAGTCCGCTAGAATGTGCAGATGTATCCTTTCGGAAAATATTACTATAACCGTCTATACGTATAAAATCATTGGACACGTTTTCCGATAGGTGGGTCTCTGTAAAACACAAAACATCATAATCTAATAAATGATCCTTAATATATTCCATTTTGTTACGTAAAATACGAATATTTAAGTGAAATAAAGAGAGGCTATGTTTCTCTATCGTATCTTCAGGACCTGGATTTATTTCAATGTCGCCTGACATAATAACTAATAACAAAATAACAAGAGAAAACTCAATGTTTAAGAGAGATTTAGAGACGCATGCAGAAATGGACAGCACACTTCGAAGCAATTTCAATATACCGTTAATTAAGCAGCTTAGGAACATGAAAGGTTTACGGAGAAAACACATGCTCTTTGTGAACGATTTAAATCTGTTATTGAATGTGCCAATGGCCATTCTCCAGCAACTAACATCATTACCCATTGTGTTTTAAATTTACAGGTAAATCAACCACACGTATATGCACTGTGAACGGCCACATAGCGACTAGTTCAAATAAACATATTGTTTTCTCTCCGACTAAACAATTTAATATAATTAACACTATACAACTAAAATAAACATTACAATAGTTTAGATTAAGCAGTAATAATTTGAAAAACGAACTCTTGTGAATACAGTGCGTACACAAAGCACCTCTTATTTTGTAGCAAAACAGCCCAAAGCGTGCACGCCAATAATCTATATTATTACGATACACAATAACATGTACATGCATTTGTCCGTGATGGTGCAAACTACTCTGAATGAAATATTGAATTGGGGGAAGTGAGAGAGAGGATAGAGTATAAAGTGTGAGAGAAAGACAAACAAATAAAAGTGAAACAAGTTTGCAAAAAGTAACAATCAGAAGTCAATGGAAGAACAGCTAAAATAAGAAGAAACACAACCACACGTGTGTTTCGGCTCAGTGGTTTCTTACAACATTCAATTATACTCTTATTTAGAATATAACAGTATACGCATTCTGTTAACTAACTGTTATTTAACTTGATCAAGTTTAGCTCCATGATTATTATTTTATATAAATAGATGTAAATAAGTAAATAATAATAATAATAAAGAAGGATTAAAGTATTTGCTACACTGTCACAAAAAGTAAACATATATCTTCAATCCAGTTTTAAACAAAAACAAGTAATCGTTTCGTATTACCAACGTGGAGTAAAACGTGTGTACAACGGATAGTCGAACGCGATTTATGGTTGAAAGATAATACAAATCTAGTTAGAAAATACATGTTAAATCTGCAAAGCAAGCGAGCAGAACAAAAACAGCTAAATTTCAATCTACAAAAACCCTCATTATTTACACAAAACTTGACCCTGATATTGCCAAGCTTGCCCCATTGTTAACATTAACCCAGTTATGGTCACTGTTTGTAATTATATAAATAATTTGCACATATTCCACGTGTTGAAGTGAAAACCGTAATACACGCTCTAGAAACGAATGGAAAGGGGTCGTCTCAACGAAAGAATGGCTTGTCAACGCATGATTTCTATACAATGTTAGCAAAGACTGATTCTGTAACAAAATCGAACCATAAACATGTTCTTTAAAACATGTACAACATTTGTTTTGCAATTAAAAAGAATACATTTCAAAAATTGTTACTACATGATACAATGTTCAGATTGACAGCCACTATCAACTTTGACACATTCCCTTATCACTATACAATTGTAAATAAATAGACGAGAACGGTCCGATCTTATGAGTGAATATTTTAGGGTAGCTAATCTACAACAAATTATTAGCTACCGTAAAATATTCACTCATAAGATCGAGACAATACACGGGCACTACGACTGTTTTCGTAATACAGTGTAAATAGAAACAATACATGGGCAATACGCCTACTTTTGTAAAGGGCTGTAAATGGAGACAAAATACGCGCACTACGCCTATTTTCGTAAATCAGTGGAAATGGAGACAAAATACGGGCACTATGACTATTTTCGTAAAGCAGTGTAAATCGAGACAGCAGACTGGCAAATGTCGCTATAGAAAATAGCAATTTCACTTAAATGTTTAAGGAGGCCCAACCACTGTACTCACGACTCGCCCTTACTGTGTGCACTGCACAAACGCACTGCGCACAAATCCAATATGTCTCCATGGAAAATGGTTATTTCACTGTCTAAAAATATACGGAGTTTCGTCTTGAATTCGTGTATATGCCGTTACTAATGTCGTTAGAACTTGTGGCCCAAACTGGTTGCATACTATGTGGTAATAAAATATTTTTAAATAAAAAACATGTTTTATCATTATAATTATTCCAAAGCATGGCAATTGCTGATAATATAGCGACGGAAAAATAATGTAAATATCACGGGCTTCACATAATTTGCCATTATATAACCGCATAAGGGCCGAACTCTTAATTGACATTTACCCAACTTTCCAAATGAGTTTAACTTCTCCCCATTTCTAAGCATTTATATTTGTAATAAATCCATCAATGGCAATGTTATATAACACTAGGGCTTATTTGACTCTAAACACCTTTACTATGTTGTCACTCATTCCCACATATAGTTTACCCTCACTATCAGAGTATGTAATTGAGTATGGATTAGTCACTCCATGTTCCAGTCCCAGTAGTATCTGTATCTCGGTACTCTCGGCTGTTATCTGGTGGACGTTATGGGAACTGTAGCCACATACATACACTGTCCCTGTCCTGTCTATAGCTAGACCTTCTGGGCTCTTCAGGTTATCATCCTTGTAGACTGCCTTCACGGTACCGTCCATCGTCATACACCTCACTGTGCCCTTGCTGTAATCAGACACGTACATGGCCGTCTTATCAGGGCTGATCGCTATATACCTCGGAAAATTAAACAGTTGTGCACCGTTAGAATCTGTATTCAGACTTCTCAATACAGACCCGTTCATGTCCATCATTTCAACTTTACCTGGGGTCTGAAACGCCACTATAAGTGTCCCGCCATTGTGTACAAGTCCCGTACACTGACCATTTGTCTTTATCTCTCGACCCTTGGACAAGGAGGATGAAGTTGTAGACAGGAGCTGTATCTTATTCTCCTGAAAGACTGTCACGGCTACTTGACTATTGTCGATCATAGTTACGTCCCATGGGTAGGATGACAGTTTTACTTCAGACATAACCTTGTTTTGTTTTATGTCCACTAGTTTAACCTTATAGTTGTTACAGTCAGCAATGACGAGTTGGTTGTCGGATAGTAAGCATGATCCCGTGATAAAGTAGGCAGTGGAATCAGTGGATGACTTAACATCGAGGTCGGCAACATGGGCAGGTGTAACTGATTTCCGCAAAAACTCTGGTGCTGGTGAAATAGATTTCTGCAACACCGGTAACATCACTAACTGTCCTAATACTTTCTGGTTACTCTCGACAGAAGATGACTGTTCCATTTTAGTAAATGTGTAACTTCTGATTGTGTTGTCTGCCTCTATTTTTCTCAGACTGTCTTCTAATGTTTGTATTTGATCGGTCGCGTTTATCACTTCTACAAAAAGTTGACTGTTTTGATTCGTTTGTTGCAATTTTTCAAGTTTAGTCGTCATTGATCGAATTTCAGATAATACGGCGTTGCTTGTGTCTGAAATAGAGATCATCATCTTCAAATCCTCATCTCTGAATACTGTAATCAATTTCTCAACTTCTTCCTTCGCTTTGGAGTGATATGTTTCAATTTCCTCCACATGTTTCTTTGACAGACTCAATGTACGGCCATATTGTTGTTCTAGTCCATTTAATTTCTTCATTAACTCTTTATATTGGACACTCTGAAGAATTCCTTCAGATACGTCGGATAATTTGCTTATCGTACAGCCTATGTGGCCAATTTTCACGCATCGCTGGCATCCTAGCTGGTCGTGTGATTTGCAGAAAAAGCTAATAATCTCACCTTTATGTCGAGCGCACAATTCCGTGCACGTGTCAGTCGTCGTAGACGAAGGCTTAATCTTAGGCATTTGGGACTTGTCTAGCAGTGTGTGATGTCTACATGGTTTGGCTCTACGATGTGTCGTGAAACACGTGACACATAGGTACTCCTGACAGTCGGCACAATAGCCCTCGGCAGGGAGATGTTCACCATCGTCACCACACGGCTGACATAAAATGTCCGCCATTTCTTCTGATCCCATGTCTGCGGATGCCATGATGATGTTCTGTGAACAATTATAAATAGTTTTACCCAATTATAGTGTACCCAGTTATATGAATGCATTTTAAAGGAGTACTCCGATTATAATCTCCGACTGATGTAATGAGTTTGTCGTTAACGGCCCTATGTTCGTGAATGTGAATATTATTATAAATGTGTGAATAGTTTTTAAAGTGGCACCCCTTTCTTGATAAGGTTTTACTTATTTGGAAAATATCATCGCCCGCCCCATGCTGACAAAGCAGTTATTAACACAATATAAAGGAGTCTTGTTTTATTAACGTATAATCAACATATATTATCTTAGGTTATTAAAAGCCACCCGAGAGAGGAGGGAAGGATAGTCAGAAATGCGGAACCGTGCTCTATTCTTACTATCGAAAATATTTCTTACGCAGGAGGAATGCTGGTAAATAAAAACACGCCGGTATACATCTCCCCGCCACCCGACCCCAGTACAGGAAACAAACACGCCGGTATACATCTTCCCGCCACCCGACCCCAGTACAGGAAACAAACACCCCGATATACATTTCCCCGCCACCCGACCCCAGTACAGGAAACAAACACGCCGGTATACATCTCCCCGCCACCCCGACCCCAGTACAGGAAACAAACACGCCGGTATACATCTCCCCGTCACCCGCCCCCTGTACAGGAAACAAACACGCCGGTATACATCTCCCCGCCACCCGACCCCAGTACAGGAAAGAAACACGCCGGTATACATCTCCCCGCCACCCGACCCCAGTACAGGAAACAATCATGCCGGTATACATCTCCCCGCCACCCGCCCCCTGTACAGGAAACAAAAACACCGGTATATATTTCCCCGCCCCAGACGAGGCTACGCCAATGCTGTTAACATGTACATGCAGTTATGTGTTTGCTTTTTACGTTTTTTCAAGCATTCAATAACCAATAATGGTTTCATTTCAATTAATTTGATGTTTAAACATTTTACTATGAATATTGAGATAAGCAACCACAGAAAGGGATAGAATTCAAGGATGATCGCTATCTTGATTTTTGAAAATATTCACCAAGTTCTTCAAATGTTCTTCAGCATCTGTTGTTAAGGACTACTGTTTCGCCATTTTTAAAATAAGATCCAAAATCATTTCAAAATTTGGATGATGTGATAAAACGGCTTATTAAAAATGGATTATTTTATTCAGAAATGTTGTTTAGTCTGCTCTCGCTAGATAAATGGACTATTCTATGGACCAATTTATTTCATATAAAAAAAAATGTGTGAAATTTTAGCAAACTTTTCGGATATATAGGGCACAATTTTTGCCATATAAGTATTCTTTCTGATATTATATTTACATCAACAGTGTTGAATTACTGTCATGTACTATATGGTTGACATTGCTCATGCCTAAAGTATGCATTTAGTTGAAAATTTCCCTTGACCATATCCCATCCATATTGGATATTTTTTTTAGAGATGGCGGACAAATAGCTCTTACGGATCTTGTTCCTAGTGGGGAGGTGTATTTGTGGGGGCGTGGGGTGGGGATTTGTATATATAAGCGTACATCACTGTTAGACGTACAATTGCGTGAGACAATGGTGTTATTCAACGTTGTGTCAATGATGAGAACTGTCTGTATAAAGTATACATTTAAACATAGAAGAAGGACTTTCATTATTTTTGTTTTGGTTCTAAAAAACAATAACGAGCTATCAACAAAGTTATTTAGTGTAACTAAAATGTTTATTTGTTTTTTCAATTCAATATAACACTGATATTCAAAGAAACTAAAAATGTGTCTATGGGATGCGGATGCCCATGCATAAAACAATCCACGGACATACACTTTGAGGATAAATGGGCCATAACTTCGGTAATAGACGGTCGATTGTGACGCGAAATCGAGATGCACATCTTGAAATCATAGGTACGCATGCTGACGTTTAGAAACACTCAGTTGGAAACTGTGGGAGGAGTTAGATACACGATATATTTTAATATATTTTAGAGACTACAAAAAAACACGACCTACATGTGCATGCATAATAATCGCTCAGGGTTACATGTATACTGATGAAACAATGCCGTCTGGCAATTTGGTCACTCATGATTGTTTTTACGTGTTTTTTATAAGGTGTGCATTTACATAACTTGTTATGCTTAAAAGATACGTCAATTTTATCCGAAATGTGTCCATTGTACACGGACACTCTGCTGTGCATTCTGGGTTGTAAGATAGCGGCATTAAAGAACAAGGGGCGTTATACCATATAATAAACAGTATGTCAATGCCAGTGCCGGTGACATACCGTTGGTCGAACAATAAAGAACCATTCTGGATATACTATGTACGAATGACGATTAAAGAGTGTCGGGCTATCGTCGACTTAGAAATGAGCTAATATAAAACCTTAACCAGTTGCCATCCTCGAAACAAGAGGCCCAATATTGCACTGAACCGCTCAGCTGATGATCCTCGCAAAGATGAAAAACATGTTAAACACGCTTATAATTTTATAACAGAATGAGGTCACGCAGTCCATGGCGCAGCAAATTCCCGTGCCCGCCTAAACGTGTTCATGCAATGTAAGGGTATAGGTTATAGGTGGGATCTCAATAGTTTCCTAGTTATGACCCAGGGGTTATGTTCCAAGAGGTTGGGGTGAATTCCGGGTCCAATGATGACTAGATGGTTATATACGTCTATTCATGCCCAGATAAGTGTAGGTATGGTTTTCAACGGTTTCCAATATATGACCAAGGTGTTATGCCACCAGGAGTAGGGATAAACCCCAGGACCGATGCTGATTGGATGGTTGCATCCGCCTGTTCATGCCTTGTACGTGTATTTATGGTTCTCCAGGTACGCCCCTAGAATTGCACAGATACTTGTTATTACATGTTATATTGAACATATACCGTTTGTTTTTCTTACCTGTAAATGATATTTAAACATAGGAATAAAGAGAGATATTAAGTAGTTAATTAATAAAAATGTCATTAATTAAGTGTTTTCATACTGGCCCAGTTATTGGTCCTCGGACTGTCATATTGGCCCGCAGCCTTCTTAAGGGAATATTCCTTAGAAAATATCGACGCAACTCAGTGGTGCCGGTGACGGGGACATTTATCCGACATATTACCATATCCAATTCATATTTTATATTGATGACTTTATTTTTGGATATAATCTTCGGTCCAGTGGGTAGTAAACTCTATTCTGGTCAGGGTACATAGTCCAAGCGCGTTCAAAATCCATAGGAATCGAATTGTTTTCGATATTAAGCGTAGGGAAATGGTCCCGGATCTCTCCCTCTCCCCCCTCTCTCTCCCTTCTCTCTCTCTCTCTCTCTCTCTCTCTCTCTCAGACCAGAACAACCAATCTCCACGCAGAGTTATCGTTCCTTGCACTCACATATATCTCTGCTAACTACTAAATTACAAGATTTTGGTAAAACCTATTAAATTTGGAATATGTTTGCCTGAAACTTATTTATTTCTTGTGTAAATATAATTTTCAGAATATCTGCAAATTAGATGTTGCAAGATTTGAAATAATGCATGAAAACAATTTAGTTATAATCGGGACTATTTTATTACAAAAATAATACGTCCTTAGGTCTCCTCAATCGAACCGCATATTTCAACATTTCAAACCCAAGCTCGATAGCAGAAAATTGCTAAAAAAATTAACTCATAGAAAAAAAAGAAGAAATTATTTAATATAGGTCTATATTTTATCTTTGCAGATCGCGCAAAAGGATTGATTATAAACATCGCCATAACTTTTTTGAATATTCACGTGACCTAACCGTTCGCCCTACTTACTTTGACGTTCACAGAGTCAAATGAGGAACGAGTGTACTCTGGGTAGAGATTGCAGAACAACAAGGTGCCAACAAGTTAATATGACGTCATTATCATGAATCGGAAAATGTTAATATGACGTCATTATCATAAATTGGAACATGTTTAAATGTTAGATTATACCAAAAGAAAGTCCGATGCATTATCCCATTTAACATGTTTAGGTTATGTCAGCCCAGGTAGGTTATCATCTCACCTGACAATTTTTATCATATATATACATCAAAAAGCCTTAATATTGAACCTTGATAAACAAGTAGCGGATATAGGATTTCAGGTTAGGATCCATAATTGTTTAAAAACTGTTCAACTTCAAGGGCATACACTCATATTGACCAGTTTAATGGCAACATAGTTATGCGTCTGTATAATGTGTAAATAGTAGAGGGCGGGGGTTGTGGAGCAATGTAGAGGGCGGGGGTTGTAGAGCAATGTAGAGGGCGGGGGTTGTGGAGCAATATAGAGGGCGGGGGTTGTGGAGCAATGTAGAGGGCGGGGGTTGTGAAGCAATGTAGAGGGCGGGGTTTGTGGAGCAATGTAGAGGGCGGGGATTGGGGAGCAATGTATAGTGCGGGAGTTGGGGAGCAAAGTAGACGGCGGGCGTTGGGGATCGATCGCTAGATCACACCCTCCCCTGAACAAGTTTAACGTAAGTCGTTATATTTGTATTTAATCACATTTAAAGTCCCTATCCCGCCAACAACAGCCCAATTGTACACGTATGTACACCTTTTGTAAACCTACTGAAGCCGAAGATATGTATATATAACTCAAATATATTGAGAATCCAAACGTTATATACACAATATAAACGACTTTAACCAGCCAGGCCAAACCCCAAAAAATGGAGCCTCGAATTAAGAGTTACCAACTCGTAATTCGGATTACGCATATTCAATCACGGATATTTTAAGAACACGTAAATAAACCTATATTTTTTATCAGCACATATACATTATTATATGACCTGAACACCTGCGTATAGTTTTGATAAACGTTTTTTTATTGTAATTTTGCCGTTATTTGGCGGTTTATTTTTTCAAGGTTTAAATTAACATTTTAACATTAATGTAGTATCCCGAACGCCGGATTCTTATCCTAGCTCCTTCCACCTCCCGCCTTCCCAGATCTAATGTCTGAATGTTGGTATTTGAGGTACTAGGCCGACCATCACACTTTTTCTTTTGGTTCGCTAACACCAATAACACCTTTATAAACAGTTTGTTTGTTGTTTACCGTATAACGTCAATAAAGTTAAACTGATACATAGTTAACACTGTTCTCTACAGTGTGAGGAAAGATAAATGGACCCAAAGTTAAACTGATACATAGTTAACACTGTCGTCTACAGTGTGAGGAGAGATAACTGGACCCAAAGTTAAACTGATACATAGTTAACACTGTTGGATACAGTGTGAGGAGAGATAACTGGACCCAAAGTTAAACTGATACATAGTTACCACTGTTGTCTACAGTGTGAGGGGAGATAACTGGACCCAAAGTTAAACTGATACATAGTTAATAATGTTGTCTACAGTGTGAGGAGAGATAACTGGACCCAAAGTTAAACTGATAATTAGTTAACACTGTTGTATACAGTGTGAGGAGAGATAACTGGACCCAAAGTTAAACAGATAGATAGTTAACCCTGTTGTCTACAGTGTGAGGAGAGAAAACTGGACCCAAAGTTAAACTGATATATAGTTAACACTGTTGTCTACAGTGTGAGGGGAGATAACTGGACCCAATGTTCAACTGATACACAGTTAACACTGTTGTCTACAGTGTGAGGGGAGATAAATGGACCCAAAGTTAAACTGATACATAGTTAACACTGTTGTCTACAGCGTGAGGGGAGATAACTGATACATAGTTAACACTGTTGTCTACAGTGTGTGGAGAGATAACTGGACCCAAAGTTAAACTGATACATAGTTAACACTGTTGTCTACAGTGTGATGTGAGATAACTGGACCCAAAGTTAAACCGATACATAGTTAACACTGTTGTCTACAGTGTGAGGGGAGATAACTGGACCCAAAATTAAACTGATACATAGTTAACACTGTTGCCTACAGTGTGGGGGGAGATAACTGATACATAGTTAACACTGTTGTCTACAGTGTGAGGGGAGATAACTGGACCCAATGCACCCCGACCACCAATCCTATCTTAAAGGGACACATGGCAATCTTGAATTTTTTAAACTCACGGCGACCCGTTAGTTTTTTTTCATAACCTGCATTTGTTCGATCATTAATATTATAAGAATAGTATAAAGTGAATTGTTTTTGCATATTATTAATATTAACTGTTAATAATATTGCACCAATAGTTTAATACATATAAACCTCCGGTAGAATAAGACGAACAAATGAAAACTCAAAAATGTATTTAATTATATGCAAGGAGGTTTAAAGTCAAAATGATACTGGATACATAAACGAGACGCTAGTTTCAATGCTTGATAAACACTTCAAGATTGCCGCGTGTCCCTTTGAAGTATGGCTCCATGGCCAGTCCTATCCGTACATAGGCATATTTTATGTTCTATTTTCGTTTTCGAATATATAGTTTAAATGCATTTGAAGAATGTATCAACGAATGTAAAAATGTGTTACACATGTTTAAGCGGAAGAAGTTAACTTTACGAATAGTTTTATATAGTTACATTGTTTATAAAGTTCCTATAGAATTCTACTTTCGTTTTCACACTTGCTAGTTTTTCGTTTAACGACTGCAGCACTTATTCAAATGTGTAATGGAACAAAAATCACGATATTCTCTGTACTACAACATAACCACCTAAAGTAATAGAAACAATGTATTACCTTAACAAGATCTAGTGTTGTTGACCTGTAGTCAGCTTTTCCGTAAAATGTAGGTAGATAATTATGACGTTGTAAGCGGTGTTGCAGTAGCTTAATGGGCACTACAAAGTAATGCAAGTACCGAAAGCCTGTTCAAAGTAAGTTGTTTGTATATATACTATCGTATAAACTAATATTTATTTCCGTACATTTTGAAGAAATGCGTTATCCTTCGTTTGCTAAACAGTTGAATTGAATGTTGTTTAACGGCTCATCTACACAGTATACGTCTACCGCCTCAGAGAGATGGGAAGGATACATAGGAATCCACGAACCGTGCCCTACTCTTATTATCGAATATATTCCTATGGTTCTTTAACGTGCTCGGAGAATAGACCGATACACGGAACCGCCCGGTTTACGTCCCCATCCGACGGACGAGGCTAAGGGAAAATGTCTCATTTGCACAACAGAGGATTGAACCCGGGGCCTCCGGTTATAAATCCGCCGCGCTACCGACAAGCCCTCTTGTTTGCTAAACAGACTGATTTACATAAGTAGTATGTAAATAAATAATGCATTAACAACAGCTGTTATATATCTGATAAGAATTTAGAATAATAAATAATTTGTTTGTGTGGTGTTTTTATGTCATTTTCAACACATGTAAGGTTATATGAGGGTCACTTTTCCTGGGTAGAACCAGTTCTGTACACCTCCAGCTATCCGTAAAAATTGGCACTTCCTCATTTAAATGTCGAGCTGCCCGTGTGAATCAAACCCACAGCGGTGAGAGGCGAGAAGGTTTTCAAAGCAACGTTGTTAACGGAGACGCTTACATTAATAAAATAACTGAAGAAATCGGATTAATTGTCTTAATGTAAAGATCCCGAAAGTTTGTGTTTGAGCATCGCAGATTCTAAATTTACTACATGGATTACATTGACATGTCATAACAATAAACTGAAGGTAAATGTCATCTGCGAAGTTGTACAGCAATAATGCTGAGCCGGGTAACTATATATGGGATCAAGGACACTATTGATTTGTTTTTAAACTCGCAGCGTCCAGTTTGTTTTTCTACATAACCTTTTAACAGCATTATTAATACATACATATATTTGAATGGTCCAACGCATGTTAGTTTTGCATATAGCTAAGTGTTGATTATATTGCACCAATTGTACATTAAAACCTGTGGTCGAATAACAATGTAAAACAGATAACTCTGTTATTATGTTTTATTTATTTATATGCAGGCAGGGTTAAAGTCAAAGTGATACTGAAATTAATAAATTGATATGCTGATTGTAAAAGACAATCCCGAGTCAACGATTTTTCTCGGGGCTCAGTGGGAGAGGGACTTTAAACCTTCGAAACACACGCACGCACACACGTACGTCATTGTGCGTCATCGCAGGTCCGTCACCCGTCTTTTAGCTTTTTTTCTGAGAGCTGCTTCTCCAAAACAACTTCGCGTAATTTCACCGGAACATTGCTTTGGGAGACTCGTACATCTTACAATCCAAGATGACCACCACAGCTTAAATAAACCGAAACTAATTAAACATGGAACACATCTAAAAGCGTAAAAAGATGATATGGGATCAAATAAAAGACACGGTGATGAGACTTTCAATATAGCCACCGGATGTCACAGTTATTTTACATAGAGGTATGTGGTAAATCTTCACTTTCTTAATGTACCCTAAAGTTATGTTATTTAGTTTGTTTTTATTGCTAGACCAATCGTTATGGTGGTGTCTGGAGTCAGTAGGTCAAGGTCACAGTAGACTTGGATTATCATCTGCTTGACCTAAATCTTCCTGAAACTACTTATACATGTTTGTATTTGGATTGATCGTGAGTTATGTAAGTCAAATGTGGGTCAATGTCGCAGTGAACATAATATTGACACTGAAACTGGTTAAATTTATCATGTTCCAGTTACCTTAACAAACTTTCACGAAGAAGATGATGACTTCCGTTTCCGGTGAGGTAAACACTTGTGTGAAATGCAATTTTAATATTACCTGATAAGTATTTTGAAAAAGCATTGTGTCTTAATAAGACATTTTGAAGATTTTCGAACGTTTCTTTGTTCTAACTACGGGCTTATCGCGGGAAAGTATTTTTAAGTATCTTAAACATGCAGTGAGCGAGTGTCAAACGTTTTGCACTGATTCATAACCGTTACATATAATTACTTAATTGTTGTAAACAGAAAACCATTAGCGACGTCCTTAGCTAATCGCCGAACTACAATGGCCGAAGGCAATAGCCGCGACATACAACATTGGGAGAATAATACAAAGGGTAAAGTTTACACACAATTATCAGCAGTCAAACTAAATGCACTATATGACAGCGAATCGAGCCAAAACATAATCTGAGGCGAGTCACGGTGTTACAATGATTGGTATAATGAAGATGAATATGACTGGTGGATGGACACTCTGCCTGAAGCGCAAGTACTGTCGTACAGCCAAGTGGTACAAAAAGAGTCCATATCACAACATTCCGGAGAACGTCTAAAGCACCATGACGATTTTTCATCCCAGCCATTATCGAATCAAGGCATGTTTAATAATCTAGACCATGACTTGAAAAACTTGAGTAAGGACATATATTACATCAAAACATTATTGAAACACACAAATTCGTGTGATGAAGCAGTTTCATGGTACAGAACCATCCTTACCAAAAGAGCAAGCGTATTAGCGAACTGTCCCCAAGGGACATTGGTCGCGCGGAAAACAACAAAAGCAGGAACAAGTGTAAAGAAAAATGATTGCTTTTGGATTCAAAACTTCATTGACAACGGTGATCCTAAGGCACTCAATGACATATTCTGCAAAAGAAAAGCGTCAAAATCTGAACCTGAAAGTTACGGCGGGTCGACTCCGATTGTGAACATTAAGTCGATCCGACTAGAAATTGCAGGTCTAAAGTCAGATATTGGACTCATAAAACAGCAAGTAGCTGAGTTAAAAGAACAGACAATAAAAGATAAAGAGACAATAAAAGAGCTTGAAAAGGAAATTAAGGCAATACAAAATTCAGATAAGATACACCCGAACTCCCGACCCAAGAATGACGCTTCCATTTCCCCCAAAAGTACCATAACGGTTCTAGACACAGAAAAGAAATCTACGGGAAATACAGTGCTAGATAACGACTTTCAAAGAGACAGTATAAAATTCAAATCCCCTGAATGAAACGTCTCGAAAAAGGAAAACCAAAGGAGTGATTGTACGAAATCGAAATCAGCAATACCGACAAGCACACTCATATTCAATGTTGAAAAACGGCGGTTTGAAAGAGTGACTTCGAGCAAGGAGGTACAAGTGACACATCCAGGAAGCACCGATAGTACAGCAAACGAAATATCATCAATGAAGACCAATGGCAGTGAAGGTATTCAAAAGAAGAGAGAACAGGATACGAACGATACATATATCATTGACGTTAGACATTCTCTTGCAAAATACTATTGTTAAGCATGGTAATCATTCCACATATTCTTGCAGCAGTCCGGTGACTGAGGGTGATATCAACGAAAATGACAACACAGCTGAAGAACCGGCATTCGATGGTATTGCTTGTAGAAAAACTCGGCGATACTACATTGGTGGGATATCATCACGATCTAACAAAGCTGGATTAAGACTTTTCCTTAAAGACAATGGAATAAAGCCACAGGCGATCCATATGTTTGAAAGTAAAAATGGTGACCTTGCGGCTAAGCTGACAGTTTATTCCAACCAGAGTAGCATGGTCGAAAACAAGTACTTTTGGCCAAGAAATATGTACTGTCGTGTTTGGCATAATGTCAATCAGAAGTCATAACTAAACCGAAACAGCTATTGGTAATACATGTACAATTTTGACTCGGCTAATCAAGTATTATGGACAATTATACGTATCGTTGTATGTTGTATGTTTAATCTTTAAGTTGCAATCTGCTTACTTGGAATGTGAGAGGAATCATGTCCTCTGCTTCAAGTGTAAGTTGTTTATTAGATAAATATTTCATTGACTTAGCTCTAATATCCGAGCACAAACTTAAACCCGAGCACAGCTCATTTCTTGACTCAGTAGATAGTAAGTACATATCGACGTCTATATGCGACTCATCTCACATTCCAAGCGCGAGATGCGGCAAAGGTGGAGTTTGTATTCTATACAAAAAAGAATGTCAGTTCAAGGTAAAACCTATGCAGGCTTTTCCGAGTGACAGAATTGTAGGTGTGGAAATAATTCAGTCAAACTCCTGTATTCCTATCTATATTTTTGCTATATATATGCCATCGGTGAACTACGATATCAGTGTATATAAAGAATGTGTGAGTAAGATGAAAGGCATATACGAGGCTTATTCGCAACAGGGGCGTGTTATAATTTGCGGTGATGTCAATATGTCCATTGATAATAACACACCTTGTCCGCATACTAGTAGTGAACGAAGAAACATATTTAAAGCATTCATAGATATGTGCAATATTACTGTTATAAAAACTTCAGGGGTGCCATATACATTTCGTCCCACTCAGAAAATGTTAGACTGTGTGCTTATAGCCAAAGAGCGAAGCCATGTAGTATTGAAAATCGGGTGACTGATGATGAACTGTGCACCGTATCCGACCACCTACCAATCCTTACGAAACTAAGAATACCAATATCGTGTTACCAGTTGGTTAATAAAACTCATATAGCCTGGAATAAGAGCACACCAGGAGAGATTTCTAATTACAAGGTAGCGTTGAAGCAACAACTCGAGGTTGTCAATTTAACAGAAGCTCAAATGACCATAAATAGTAAAAGCGATATAGACAATTTTGCCGATTTTATAACAAAATCAATACACATTGCCGCGTTCGGTACCTTAAAAGTTTCTAAATTTAATAAACACTCAAAACCCTACTGGACTCCAAGGTATAAATGACGCATACGTTACAAAGGCAAAAGCGTACCGAATGGATACGTATCAGGAAACCACGCGGAAATGAACACGAATCATATTGGTATTACAAAGCCGCAAAAAGCAGGTTTAGAAAAGTTCAAAATCAAGCGATATTAAATGTAGAAAGAAAATATTATGACGATCTGAATAATGCAGCAGATTGTGATTTAAAGCTATGTTGGCAACTTGTTAACACACGCAGAAGGGAAAAAAACGCAAAACAATAGTAGAAATGTACGACCAACGTAGTAAAGCGTTAAAAAGCGACCCAGAAAGTATTACTACCCTATTTAGAAACTATTATGCGTCTTTATTAATTCCATCAAATTGTGATGATTACGACGAGTTTAAATGTAAAGTAGAAAGAGAAGTGAACGATTATGTGAAGTCTGATCATGCTAATAACAACCCAGCACTAAGCTGTCCTATTAATTTAGAGGAGTTACAAAGCATTGTAAGAACAAAATTAAAAGTTCGAAAAGCACCGTCAACTGATAACATAGTAAATGAGCACATTATACACGGTGGTAGTAGCATTCTAGAGTACCTTAAATTGTTATTTGATAAAATGATTGAACACGAATATTCCCCTTATAGCTTCCGGGTTGGAATAATAATCCCTATTCTCAAGGAAGGAAAGACAAAAGATCGTCCCGATAGTTACAGTCCTGTTACTTTATTGTCAGATCTCTACAAGATTTTTGAAGCTGTAGTTAAGGGAAGATTAAATACATGGAGTCATCTTAAGAGCATTCCGTTTCCTAATAAACAACAGAACGGCTATCAAGAACTTCTAGGATCTATAACAGTTTATTTTAATAAGCAAGAAACAATTCTGCACAATAAAGAGCACGGTAGTTACACTTATGCAGCTATTCTAGATGCATCTAATGCATCGTTAACGTATGGCACGATTTAGTAAAATGAGGCAATTCGGTATCGGCGAAAAACTCTTAGACACTCTAATTTATATTTACAGAATTATGTTTAGCTGTGTAATGGTTAATGGTATAGAATCAGAACTTTTCTCGGTGATGCAAGGAGTCCGTCAGGGTGGGGTTCTCTCCAGTTGGCTCTATCTTGTTTACATAAACGACCTTCTAGAAGAATTACAATGTTCATCACTTGGTTCTTATATTGGTTTAATAAATTGTGGAAACCCCACTCTGGCTGACGACCTGACACTCCTAGCTCCAAACGTAGACAGTCTGAGAAAAATATTAACTATTGTTAAAATGTATTCTCAGAAATGGAGATTTTCATTTAATCCCTCCAAATGTCAAGTGATTTTATTTTCTAACAGCAATGAAGTGATTGCAAGTCCAATAATATTTGGTACTATGGATTTAAAGCAAACCTATTTCACTAAGCATGTTGGTAAAGAATTAAATGCTTCACTTCAATGCGGCACTGCTATAGACAGCCGTTGTGATAAAGGACGTGCTTCTCTGTTTTTGATTTTGTCACTGGATCCACATAGAGGAACAATTAATCCTCTAATTGTTTCGTCGATAGTAGAGAAAATTACATTTCCAACGTTGCTGTATGGGTGCGAGCTTTGGCATAATATGTCTGTCAAAAATTTGCTTCAGCTTGAAAAAGTGAAACGGTTGTCAGCAAAAGTAATTCAAAAGTTTCCTATGCGCACGCGCACCGACATGGCTCTTTCCATGCTTGGGTGGTTACCACTTATATCCGATATTGATAAACGAAAACTAAGCTTTTTACAGAAATTGTGTACACTACCGACACATTTACTGTGCAAACAGATTTTCAGTCTGAGACTTAACTTGTTTATGCTGCAGGGATGTACAAATCAGTATGGGTACATCCCTGACATATGCGAGATACTCGTTAAGTATAGGCTATTTGATTACTTATTGTCTTTCTTATCGAATGCACATTAAGATGGAAAATAATTGTTAATAACGCTGTTAAATCATTTTATACGACAGAATGGGGCGACAGAATATAAAGTGATGATGATTTTACGCGATTCATAAATCTACATAATTCAGTAGCACCAGCCTTAATCTGGAAGGTTCCGGTCTCTGTTTGTAGCTTCTATGATAAATTCAAAATTGCTCGTTCATTGGTAGCATTTGCAACGTCTAGCTTCCTGTCTTTTAGATGCATACTTTGCAATAGCATAACGAAAGATTTACCTAAACACTATTGCCCGTGCTCGAACTTCTGACAAAGGAAGAACTATTTCAAACCTGTTTAGGTAGCAAAACGTATCTTAGGATGGAAGAAATAAAGCACGAACAGTTTTTTTACATCTCTACTATCCTTATTAATACAAATTTAAAAAGGTATGTGCATTTGTCAGAGGAACGTATACCAGTAGTAGTATTATGTATCAGAGAGACCATAACAACAGTAATATCAACAGTAAAGAAAATCGCGGTTGTATATAAGATAGCTACATAGTAGTATACTGATCATTGAATACAGTCTTTAGCGAGTTTCGCTAAACATTTCGATAATTTTCGGTCCTTTCGGCTAAAGACATAACGTATACTATTTGTAATTAAATCATACACTAACTGAACGTCGTGGACTCACCTTTCAAGTCAAGGAAAGGTGTTTCAAACGATTGACGCAATTTCTATAAGTATGTATCACACATTTTTTAGTTTTCTTTTGTTTGTATGTATATATATAAATCATACATGAATTGAACGTCGTGGATACACATTTCAACACAGTATTCCAAAAGATTGCAAACAATTTCTACAAGTATGAATCACTGTTAGAAACTGTTCACCTCTTTGCATTCGTTTATTTACTATTATTTTGTTCTCATCATATGACATGCAATTACTACTGTATTCCATATGTACCTAATTGTTAATATGTGTATTTGTAATCTCTGTAAAAGTGGAATTAAAGAGTAAATATACTGATATGTTGTCATTATGTTACAGGCCATGGTTACAGTGAACTTAATCTAATCTTGATCATGGTTTGACACTCTATCTCAAGTTGTTTTACATGACTTATAATCATATGATACAGCTGGGTTTTACCGGTGTTCACATGATACGCCTGGGGTTTACAGGTGTTCACATGATACAGCTGGAGTTTACCGGTTTACCGGTGTTCACATGATACAGCTTGGGTTTACCTTTGTTCACATGATACAGCTGGAGTTTACCGGTGTTCACATGATACAGCTTGGGTTTACCGGTGTTCACATGATACAGCTTGAGTTTACCGGTGTTCACATGAAACAGCTTGAGTTTACCGGTGTTCACATGATACAGCTGTAGTTTACCGGTGTTCAAATAATACAGCTGGGGTTTGCCGGTGTTCAGATGATATAGCTGGGGTTTATCGGTGTTCACATGATACAGCTGGAGTTTACCGGTGTTCACATGATACAGCTGGAGTTT
Source organism: Cyrtodaria siliqua (assembly GCA_037043455.1). Lineage (NCBI taxonomy): Eukaryota > Metazoa > Mollusca > Bivalvia > Adapedonta > Hiatellidae > Cyrtodaria > Cyrtodaria siliqua. The sequence continues at coordinate 141,250 of JAWPHD010002128.1, read as the reverse complement.
ACCGGTGTTCAAATAATACAGCTGGGGTTTACCGGTGTTCAGATGATTCAGCTGGTGTTTACCGGTGTTCACATGATACAGCTGGTGTTTACCGGATACATATCGAGAAGTTAAGCGAAACTATGATAACTTCGCTAGACGACACTTATAAGTGCCTCAGTCACATTTGATCTCATATCTTTTAAATGCGATGTACATATTTGATAAAAACTCATAGGCTAGGGTGGATTGCTGTGGGTGGACACATTAATATGTTTTGAACATGTTCATCAATTTCAATTGAAAATAAATAATCAATTTCATAATTGGATTTACATTGAGTTACTGCTTTAAAAAACGTGTTTAAACATTGAGCAAACTATGATGAACAAAGAAATGTTTTATGAGCATTTATCATTGGGGTACTTAATACGTGTCGTCTATTGTATATATTACTGCATAACAAACTGCAATAGCTTCTCACTGACCCAAGATTTGTCACGTGGTAGAAATGGCAATGTTGCAGTGAATCAGTTCTAACAATAAACACGTAATGCTTTGGGCACTATATATCAGTTAACATGAGTTCGTACCATTTTGGTGCTGGTCAGATGCTTAACTATGTTTTCCATGGCCTGGACAGTAACGAGGCTTCGTCTAAAACGTTCTCGTCTCTCACTTCTGCGGGTTCCAATCCCACTTTGTCAAGTGAGAAAGTGCCGATTTTTCCGGATGGCAGGGGATATACCGTACTGGTTCTACCTATTAAAATGCGGTGATCTGCCTCTATCACAAAAATGACCTTTATATTTGGCCTAGCATCATGTGCTAATAGGAATGCCGCCTAATGTCTAAAACATAAAGCATGAAACGCTTGATTGTTAAGGGTTTAATGTTAAAACATATTCCAGATGTCAGGTCAATTTTACCTTGACCTTTGACCTTCTAACAAAACAAAACTGATAGGGGTTGTTGTTTAACCAAGGGTACTGTTTGTATACAATTTTCAGATTGTAGGTCAAATAATTCAGGTGGGAATGTAATGTTCATGATCAGATCACTGTGTCGTTGACATTTGACATACTAACCATAGAATCAATAGGGATTGTTGTTTTATTTCTGTAAGGTTTGAAAATTATACGTCTAATAGTTACAAAGTACAGTGGGAAAAACGTTTCTCAGGATTCAGCCAATGTGACCTACGGAACCTAAAAGCGATAGGCTTCCTCCTGTCACCAAGGGCAATGCATCTATGAAGCTTAATAAGTGTAGGTATTCTATTTCCGGAGTTATCATGTGAAATGCCCATCTCCATATGAGAACATGGTGACCTTGACCTAGTAACGCCGACAGCAATTCCTCCTCTCAATTAGGACATTGTGCTACAAAGTTGTATAAGTGTATGTATTATATTCCTGGAGTTATCACTTAGAATATATATTGGTGACATTGACCTTTGAACTAGTGATCCCAAAAGCACCACGATTCCTCCTCCGATCAACGGCATGTATACAAGTCAACAAACGGAATGCATATTGCCACATGAGGTCATAAGGAGCTTGACCTTTAACCTACTGACCCCCAAAACAATAGGGTTTTACCAAGGGCTATATGCCTAGGAGGTTTCCTGAGTGTGGGTGTTATTCTTTCGAAGTTTTCTCTCGAAATTGCAAATGGTGGTCACACGTTATTAAGTTTATTTGATCCAGCTGGCAACGTTTTAGTTAATCTTACACTTCAAACCTTACTAACCTAGACCTTTAATTTTTGTGATTTTCAATTTAGTCCCTTCGCGACTTTGCTAGCGTGCCACACCAAAACTTTAGATAAACAAACTGAATTTTCTGTATAAGTTTTATGCTGAAAACGGTGGATATCTTAAGTTATTTAGCTTAAACATGGAGGAAAGTTTCTTTTTTTGCTCAGTATAGGTTGATCTTAAGAAATAATCTGTTGAAATATATTAGCACAGTGAATTACCCTTTACATTTTCAGCAGGGTATATTCTAGTTTTAGTTAGGTTTTAACAGTAGTACAATTTACGACAGCAGCAAATCCTTTTGTTGAAATGTTTCTTTCTGTACACACTGTATATAGAATTATTATTATTATTTTATTTGTTTACATATGTTCACTAGTCAAAGAGTCAATGTAATCTAGTTATATTAAAATTTGCCCTGTTCATTTATATTTCTCTTATTCTGACAATTTTACATTGTAAAGTATGCCAGAGTAAATGGATATCATTGTAAAGTAACTGGATATTAGTGTAAAGTAACCAATAGTAACTGAGTAAGCAGGAGTAGATAGATATCATTGTAAAGTAAGAAAGAGTAACTGAATATTATTCTAAAGTAAGCTAGAGGAACTGGATATCATTTTAAGGTAAGCAACAGTGGGTAGCTGGGTATCATTGTAAAATGATACAGGAGCAACTGAATATCATTGTAAAGTAAGCAAGAGTAGCTGAATATCATTGTAAAGTAAGCAGGGGTAAGTGGATACCATTGTAAAGACGTCGCGCACAATACTGGTGTCACTTCGAAAAAATGCCGACCGCTTCATTAAAAGAGCTATCTCTATTTTGTTGTTTACATATATTAAATATATAGTGTTATATATCACTGCAAAGGCCATTGTTTTCTTTATGAAGTGCTGATAACATTATCGATAAAACGAGAATTTTGTAATTGATAAAAGATGCAAACTACTGAAATTAACGTCAAAATGTTCATGTCCCGCGTTACATTTCCTGTTCTATAGTAACGAGTAAATGCTGATATTTGAGTAAATTGCGCGGGATTTTTTTATGAAATCTTGCTATTCTTTAAATGACATCTGTTCCCTTCCGTGCCGTCATGGCGTATTTTCTGTGTTCCGTTCGAAAAAGCAAAGAAAAGCAAGAAACTGAAAAGCGGCTGAAATGTCCCAGGGAACGAAATTACAAGTAATTGCGTTTAATAAGCATTATTTATTAGTTATGTTCTTGAGTAAAAACACCGAAATCATACTAATAAAAATAGCTTTTTTCTTAATTTTATTTTTTATCATGATTTTAAAGTAAAAAAAGCGTATCAAGAGGGCCCAAGAGGGCCTGTATCGCTCTACTGGCTATATGGAGTCTTTGATGGGGGAAAACACCATACAACACATGCGCAACTAGGCTTGGTACTAGTCATTCCCTGCCAAGTTTCACTGAAACCCAGCCAGTGGTTCATGAACACTTTTCTTGATATTTTGTTTGTATATTATGAGAAAACTCAATCAACCAGAACACAGCGATGATCATCACTGCAAAGTTTCACTGAAATCCGATCAGGGATTCAGGAGAACTTAGTCCGAACAAAATTTGTATATTAAAACATTTAAAGGGCAATAACTCAGCCAGAAGATTTTCGACCGAAATATGGCGATGACATGCATAATTAGGCTTGGTACTGATCATCCCTGCAAAGTTTCGTTAAAATCCAGCCAAGGGTTCAAGAGAAATAGTTCAGATAAAATGTGTGTAGTAAAACATTTAAAGGGCCATAACTCAGCAAAAAATCATTGAAGCGGAACACGGTTACGATACGGATAATCCCTGCAAATTTTCATTAAAATCTGTCCAAATGAAAGTCCTATCATCTTAATGAGGCAAAATACAGTATTTTTAACTAAATCATGGGCCATTAATATTAACAATCTTTGTAAGTTTGTTAAAGATCAAATAATAAATGAATGTGCTAAAGTGTTCACAAGGCAGAATATAGCCTTTTTCAGAAAAAAGAAGGGCTATAACTCTTCTGTTACTAATCCGATGTGGCTGGTTTTCAAACTCATCCGAGCTTTCATTGATTTTAACAAACTTTGCAAGTTTGGTAAAGATCAATTAATGAATGAAGGTGCTAGAGTGTTCGCAAGGCAGAAAATGGCATTTTTCAAAAAAAATTAGGACCATAACTCTGGTGTTAATGACCCAATTTAGCTGGTTTTCGAACTTGTTCAAGCTTTCATTAGTATTAAAAATCTTTGCAAGTTTGGTTAAGATCAAATAATAAATGAAGGTGCTAGAGTGTTCACAAGGCAAAAAATGTCATTTTTCAGAACAAAACAAGGTCATAACGCTGTTACTGATCCGATTTCTATCTTTCTATCGCTATCTCTCTATACTGCTGCACACCCTCAAGGGTAAGTTCGAGCAGGTTGCGCGCCTGTGTCTGTTAGTAGACAAGATAAAAGGTTTAAAACTAAGAAAAGGTGAGGAAATAGTGCAAAAGGTGTAAAGTGAAAAATATATAATCTTTATCTTACATGTCTGTAAATGTAATCGTCATTCCACAGTAGTAGCAGTGCTAGACTAATAGATCATCCTCATGGGTCTAATATACGTTTATTGTTATATTATTTATATTATGTGCAGATGTAGGGAAGGGTAAGGAAGCAGACAAAGTTGAAGCTTCTACAAAGAAGCGAGTCGGACATCAAAGTGGAGGCTCGTATCGAGGTATAAAATTAATATATTTATGGCCACATTTTGTAATGTTTCCCCTTAATTGAAAAACTTTATTGTATGAACATGTTCTACCCCTAATAAACTAGACTATCAACTTTCTACATAATAGGGCTGGCGTAATCCAGGCCGTGCCGTGTATCGGACTCGAATTTGCGAGCAGGTTAAAGAACTATAGTTATCTATTTGTTAGCAAGAGTAGGGCAGGTTTCCTATGTATCCTCCCCACCTCTCTGAGGTGGCTAAATAACATAATGTGTTGATGAGCTGTTGAACAAATGTAGCCGTTTTGAATGTTTGAGTGAGTGTGTGGATATGTAACGTACGAATGAGCATAACCAGCCTATGACCAATTATGCTCAAAATAAACAATGCCTTGTCCGGTCACTTATGGGTAACCGGGCACAGCGATGTTAGTGTGTGTATTGACAAGTTATGCCAGGCTTGAGCAGCGCCTCGTCAGGTCACTTAGAGGTAATCCGACACAGCGGTGCTATATCCCTAAGGGAGAGGCTACTTTCTCCCCAGGTTCGTACACGGGGTGTGGATTGTTTTTCTTCAGGACACCAACAAAGTCGAAAATGTACTAGGATAAGTTTTAATAAACTCTAAATATGCAAGTGAATCATAAATCGATTCTAGCACTTTATTAACAAACTATATACATTAATATACCTCAGCAAATATGTAACAATTATCAGGAGCCTCTAACAAGGTTCTCCCTGATTAACTTGAATAAACTTTCCCCATATAGATTTACTCCCTATATTCTCAGCGTTTATAATTGAATTACAATTAATTTTTCATATCAGGAACCTCCAACGAGGTTTTCTCCTGCATCTATTAATTACGACCATAGCGAGGATTGGATAATTATCAGTGTCCTTATGTTCACATACTTGCACAGTGTTCTTTGGCCTTTATTAACATGTTAATTAGGTTAATATACCTGATACCAATATAAAGCAAACGGTGCTAAGTATTATACTTTAAACAAATATCATAGCTCGTAAATCAGTAAATGACATACACCTTTTAAATAAATAAAGTAACATGTCAAAGGCAAGTAAAATAATGTTGGATATTACCTCCCTTTATGGTAAGCTTAATATACTGTAAAGTGGCATGGGCCAATTCTACTACACAACATTCAATTCAATTCCTAGACAAGGGAATCTTGTTTATTTTTAGCCCCAGAAGGGAGGTCCGTTTATTCGTTCATTGGTTTGTCTGTCCGAAACACTCACTGAAATTTCACTAAAATGTACAGCAAATATGACTTGCGCACAATAAATTTCCTTTTTGAGCACTGGATGTGAAATTTCTTTGAATATTATTCATATACATGTATATTATTGTTATTACCAATATTATTTTATATTTATATTGTAATATATATTTTCATGTCACCTGCATAGTATGACAGACACTTAGGGATCACTTTGTATGTCATCCGTCCGTCACTCGCACTTTCACCTGCAACCTAACCTTTGCCGTAACTTGAAAATGTTCATGAAACTTCGCAAACATCTTCATCTTACCCAATGTAATGTCGTTACACATGTGCAATAACTTTGACATTTTGGCAAAGTTATGCTCCCTTTCATAAAACTTTAACTTGGAACCTAACCAAGCTCATAACTGCCCATAACTTAACATGTATTTGACCTATGTTCATAGAACTTCAGACATATATTCTTCTTACCCCAAGGAATATTGTTACCCATGACCAATAACTCTGACTTTAACTTCAGCAGAGTTATGCCCCTTTTCATAAAACTTAACCTGCAACATAATCAAGCTCACAGTTGGCCATAAATTGAAAAGTATTTAAACTGTGTTCATGAAACTTCACACATATATTCACCATAAAACCAACACATACCATCCCAGAGTGAAAATCTTAAGAAAAATCGTAAGATTTTCAATCTGGGATTGTATGTGAGTGGTTTTACGGTCTAAAATTTTGTTTTACGTAATTTCAAACCGTACGTTTTACGGTCGAAAATTTGAGACATTAGCCAATGAAGCAACGTGTTACATAATCAGGCTTTCAAGAGGACCTATTTTTCCTACTTTTTCCTACTTTTTTTCAAAATAGCCCTTTTATTCCTACTTTTTGAAAATCTGAAGAGTGAAACAATAGAAGTAATGTATATATTCACAGATAATTAACGACAGAATCATTAAGGTAACTTTTCATATGTGTGCACGTTAATGCCACGATGTCTGCAAGGTTTGTTTACATGTTGAGGCTCTATTCTTACTCAAAGGTAAGTACAAGCTAATTTTTGTCTCGCCTTTTGAAAAAAAGCGAGACATATGCGCCGCTAATGTTGGCGGACTCGACGCGTCAACATATTGTATTATAACTGTTTTGTCCTTGGGAGAAAAATGTTAAAATTTCATATATAACCTCCTGTTCATTGTCCGCCTTAATGCCAGTAACTTCCAGCCCTCCAACTGACTCAATGTCCGAGTCGAGGTCACTTAAATACATGTACCGTCACCAAATGTTAACGCAAATATTGACGGTACACGGTATTTAAGTGACCTTGACTCTGACCCATGGTCAGTTGGAGGGCTGGAAGTTATTGCCATTAAGAAGGACAATGACCAGGAGATTATGTATGAAATTTGAACATTCTACACCCAAGGACAAGAATGTTGCAATGCAGTATGTTAGCGTTAAGATTTTGGTTAAGAATTTTGATAGGGTTTTGGTTAAGATTTTTGTTAAGGTTTTGGTTAAATTTTGCGTTAAAGTTCTTATAAATTTGTAATCCTTTGGAGTAGAGTGTTCATATTTCATATATAAAATCACAGATTATTGGTCTTCGTATTACAGAAACTATCAGCCTCCAACTGACCCTGTGTCAAGGTCAGTTGCCTCTTAAATACATGTACCGTCTCTGCGTTAAATTCCTATAACTGTTTTGCTCCTTGGAGCAGTGTGTTCAGATTTCATATATAATCTCCTTGTCATGGTCTCTTAAATACATGTACTGTCTCCAAGTTTCACAATACATATACCATCTCCAAATATAACATGTGAAATACAGTGTAACATATATCACTAGACATAATTATTGTTATTTTAATAGCTTCCAGCCACTTAACTGACCCCTGATCCTGGGTCAAGCAATTTGTCCAATAGTATTGATTTTTGGATTATATGTTTTTGCGCTATATAAAAGACCATCACTACTACATTATATGCTCACATGTACATAGCAGAAATAAAGAATTACTACTTATTGAAGTTTAAGAATTAACAACAGTTGAGTTACAAATGCAAATTCGTCCACTTTCGTAGCAGTACATTACATTACATTAATTATAATATGCAGGACATTTTCCCAGTATGCTTAGATTAAAAAGCAATTCAACCTGACAAGCTGATAAGTGATATAATTGAAGCAATTACAGTATACAGCATACACATTACTGCAGCTGGGTAATTTGATACTCCAGTAAAAGTTTATCATGTGGAATCTGTATTATTAATTCTCTTTAAAGTACACATGACAATCTGAATGTTTAAAAATCACAACGTTTTTCTGCATAACTTGCATTTGTTCAATCATTAATATTATTTACACTAACATAAATATGAAGTAAATTAATTTACATATAATTAACCGTTGATAATAATGCACCTGTAATATATGTTCAACTTATAGTAAAATCAGTGAGAAACATTGAAAACTGAATTTATTTATATGCAAATAGGTTTAAAGTGATTATGATACTGGATATATAAATCGATACAATAATTGCAATGCTTGATAAACACTTCAAGATTGTCATATGTCACTTTAAGATAATGAATGTATACAATTTGCCATTGATACCATTGTAACATACTGTCATGTTTTAAAACTAGCAACAGAATTACATTAATTTTAATATGAGCTGACATTTCTTGAGAAAACATGATATATGCAGATTAATTAACATGCCAGTTTCTGAAACAATACAAGTTGGCAAATTGCTGCAATTTTACATCAAGTCCACCTCCTACAGATAGCTATCAGGTATTAAAGGGAACTCAAGTACATCAGGCTTTGGGGCCTACTTTTTTTAAAACATACAGTATAAAATTATCAATTTAAGCGTGAAAGTAGTTCATAAATATAGATGGAACATTAACAGTTTCCTATAATACACCGTAACAAAAATTATAATTTACAACAAATAGAGTATGCACTTTGCATAATGTTCATTATAGACTTTGCCTAATCAATTACTGTTATGGTCTCACACCTCTATTATCTCCCCTGAAAGCTCACGGACTTAGAGACAAAAGGAAAACAGAAAATAATTCTATATTTTTCTCAATTTTGAGCAAGTTTTAATTTGTAAAATAGGTTTTTCTTTGCTTTAGCATACATCTGCAGTGTGAAAGACAGATGATACAGAAAAGCCCATGTTGATAAGAGGTTTCATTCACATTTCAGAAGTGTTTGACCTAATCACCACATATTTAGCTGGCTAGTGTATGAATTGTGTATTTTCCATAGGGGTCAAATAAACATGAGCGAGAAAAAAAACCCAACCCGGCTAACTTATGTATTTTATTGTTTTAACTTACTGGTCTTGGCTATACTGACGATATTAAACCAACAACAATGTCTGCAGGCCTGCTTTGAAGCTCAGATGTTGGAAAAGGCTGTACAGTAACCCTATTGGAAAATCAACTGAGGTAGTCACACAGATGCCTTTTCTTAAAAGCCAGTTATACACCTTGATTCAATTGATTTGTGTGTTAGTTTCAAAGTAATGATTTGTCAGACAATTGCAACTAGTTGTTGGTACAGATAAAGAATGCATTTGGCAGATATTGTGTCCAGTATATGCCCTTATCAGGTATTTGATATAAATTGCATAATAACAGTTTCGAGCAATTTTTGTGCAAGTGTGTATACTTTTTTGACAGGTGTGTAATCATGTGATAAATAAAAACATGACGTTTTCTGGTATATACATGTACATTGTTTCAGCAGCCACTTGTTCCTGTAAGGAAATATTATAGAGATAGCATATATCTAAGTTGATATATCTGACATCTCCTATATTGTTGATGTCTCAAATTTAAATTGTCAACAACTCATATTTATATGCCATGTTGGACAATGATCACACAAGTGATTGTTGTTGTATTCTCAAGTTTCTCTTGGTGTTCTCCATATTTATTACAGAGACTAATAATGTTTTCTATATTTATTACAGAGACTAATAATGTTGATGTTCTGTTTGAGGTGGAATTTCTCATATTGTATAGCTGTTATCTAGTCGAAATAGGTGCAGTTCTTGAATTCTTTAAAATGTTACCGGAATAGTTACAGTTACAGCTTCAATTATGTTTGTTCTTCATGGGGTATTTATGTAACGTGTTGCATTTTCAGAAAGCAGGTGACACATACCATGTTTGGGGAAATTTTTATGCAGATTGAGATAAAAATGGCAGATATATTACAGAAATACTATGGTTGATGGCGTTTCTTGTGTATTTTTATGTTAAAGGCAGAATACCGCCAAAATTCAAGTGACACTCTGACTTGCATATTTGCATCATGACATGAACTAATATTGTTTTAATCATAACCATATGATAGCAGATGACAAAAGGAGATTCTGATGAAAATCTCATGAAGATTGAGGAACAAATAGTGGAGTTATTACTCAAATGCTACATGTTATGAAAACATGTTTTGCACTTTTATTTTACAGCGAGAACTTGTCGAATCCACGCGTTACTCTCAGTCACATAATCCTGAATTATTTCACTTCTAAATATGATAGAAGCATGCTTATGGTCATATTGTATAGGTACTGCAAATAGCTACTAAATATTATGTTATGGATGATGTTGCTAAAAATATTTACTCTCTTCAGGTCTCACATCTCTATTATCTCTCCTGAAAGCTCACGGACCTAGAGACAAAAGGAAAACAGAAAATAATTCTATATTTTTCTCAGTTTTAGGCAAGTTTTAATTTATAAAATAGGTTTTTCTTTGCTTTAGCATACATCTGCTGTGTGAAAGACAGATGATACAGAAAATCCTATGTTGATATGTGGTTTCATTCAAATTTCAGTAGTGTTTGACCTAATCACCACATATTCAGCTGGCTAGTATATGAATTGTGTATTTTCCATAGGGGTCACATAAACATGAGCGAGAAAAAAAAACCAACCCGGTTAACTTATGTATTTTATTGTTTTAACTTACTGGTCTTGGCTATAATGACGATATTAAACCAACAACAATGTCTGCTGGTCTGCTTTGAAGCTCAGATGTTGGAAAAGGCTGTACAGTAACCCTATGGGAAAATCAATTGAGATGTGAGACCTGAAGATGTTGTCACATTCAGTTTAAAATGTTTGAATCCTGATAATAATGCAGGACCTTTATAAATGATGAACTTTTTTGTTATTTTAATCCAGAAGTTGTATTGCATGCCACAGTGGTGTTAACTGAAATATTAATAGATACATCAACATTTAAAATTTAAGGCATGTTATTTTATCATTCAATTAATTAACATACGAAGTGGTGGAAAATATACGAGAAATAAGTCATTCAGACAAGTCAAAGACAGAAAGCTCGCTGACGAATGCGAGGTATCTGTAGAAATTGGCTGAAGGATTCATAAGTCTGAATTTTTGTTATGATTCTTGGGAATTTGTTGAAACACTTTATGCCTTCAACACAGTTTAAAAAAAAAATATAGTGAAACATTTATGTCAATGCTGTAAAAATATCTTAAATAATTTAACTGATTAGAGCTTGTAGTAGTATCCAAAATTTGTTTTGCCAGTGAACATTATATAGTAAAATTGATATAAATAAATTGGAGGAAAGTGGGATTGTTGGACAAGGTACGGAAATGGTACTTAATAGAAGTATTTTTATATGTAAAGAATTAAGAAGTGTTCACCAGATTTATGTATGGGGTTTAACATGGCTTTTAACAATATTTAAGTCATGTTTAAAATAAAGATGTATCGCCATTTACAAATACATATTGGATTGGATCTAAAGCTATACATTGTTACATGTCATTTCCTGACATTTCACTGTTATTCCCCACAAAGTGGATTATGTATTTATGACCTCACCCTGTATATAAGATGATACTGTTAGTGTTGACGGTCAAGGTTATCCGTGTAAAATGAATATCCGGAAGTAGAGTTGCAATGTTTGCCACATATGGTTTCTTTCTATACATTATGCTCTTGTTATGTAATATTCATTGAGTGCTGTTATTTACATGACGTGATTCTACATACATTTTATTGAATATTTTGATTGTTAAAGTTTTACATAATTATGTGTTTAAAGTTTAAAGGGGATGTATCGACACAGCCAAACAGCTCTGTTATTGAGAGTTCTGAAAAACTTGACAAAACGTGAAAGAATTATCCAAATCGGATGATAAACAAAAAAGATATGACCATTTAATTTAAACAGTATTTATTCAAGAAATGTGATGAACAATATTTCAAATAATACATGTACAGGATTTGAAAAGAAGCTTTCGATGAAAAAGTAAATTCAACTCCTTATGTTATAGCTCTCAAAATGGCGGCTACCATCATATCATTTCAATATAGGCTTCAAATGATCATATCTTCTGTACTTATCGTCCGGTTTTGATAATTATTTCACCCTTATTCAAGTTTGTCAAACCTCTCAATATTAAAGATGGTTTGGCTGTGTCGCTACAAATACCCTTTTAAAGAAGAACATTATTGAACAATAGCAACCAGTGAAATAATTTTACAATTAAACCAATTTTGTTTACAAGTGTTTGACACATGTAGCTTCCAAATGCTACTGTCATATAGTATATTTATGTGGCATTTCAAGTGGATTAACATTTATTACATTTCAATGGGTAAAATATCTGGATTAGATTCATAATCGCTAAATATTAATAACTAACTCATAACACAAAAACCACTAACTGTGATGTTGAGTCTACAAACCGCCGATAACGTTCAATAAAGCAAGATATTTCAGTTAAAATCATAAATAAACAAGATTTAAAATGTAATAGATTATTTAACTGCTAGATTCGATTAATAGGGAAATCCTTCACTCAGTGGTAGTTGTGTTTTTTCTCACTCACTGACATCCGCTGATTCGTGAAAAGCACTACACGCCTACCATCTCGAGAAGGATTTCACTATAATGATCCCAGCAGTTAAACACTCCATATTATTTTAAGAGGTGTGGTGTTTTTGTTCATCTTGTACAGGATTATTGTTTGTTTTATTATTAAGGGGAAGTATTTTAGCATGTTAAACAATAGAAAAAAAATGGTGAAGTTTTCTTACTCTGTATGCTAACCCCTATGCAGCCCCTCACAACAGGAAACATATGAGCATTGATTAAAATGATATCAACTTTAAAAGTGATGCGGTCTTGGTTCAGCTAAACACTTTATTCAGATATTATTACCTTTTATCCCATTATTTGGTGAATATTTCATACAATGAATTACATAATTTTACAAGAACTCATTTTGTAATAAGTTTATTTTAGGAAGGTTCGAAAATGTCTTTGTATTTTTGCCAGTTTTGATAGAAAGGTTCTAGATTGTTGTTCATAATGGCTATTTCTTCAAGTGTTTTATATGAAGGCTGCTATAGATAGTGGTGTATTTAGGCGTTTAGAAGAAAATATATAGTACTCATTTCAAGTATTACACTGAGATCATCTGTAGACATACTATTTCCAATGTTAAAAATAAATAACTCCTCAGTGAATGAATTTTAGTATATACCCAATTGTTTGCTTGATGTAGAAAGTTCTGTGTATCAGGACAAGACCATAACAAATGGACCAATGTTTCTTCCTAGTGACAGGTGTGACACAGAGGGCTATCTATTGCATTTATGGTATACAAGTATTTTCTTGTAGGTAAAATTCTATGCATAATAGAGATTGATTTGAAAGGTATCATATAAATTTCCTTCCATGTTTCTAGCTCCATGTTATAATTTTGTTCCCATTTAAGTTTAGAAGAAGGTTGTTCTGTATTTTTATTACGTATATAGCAAAATTCTTTAAATTATTTACTTCCTGCCCCGTGTGGTTGCCGGGGGGCCCCGTTTGGTCACGGGGCAAAGAATACGGCCACTGCAGATCCCTTTGGAGGGGTAGGCAGAGGGGTAGAATCCCCCCAAATTCATGTTCATTTTATCATTTTTTGTTCATGTTCATTAAAGGTCTTCATCATGATCCCTGCATTGTTTCAGGTGCTATCTCGCTCGCATCAAAAGAGCAGTGGCAGAAAAACAATAACGTGGCTCCAGCGTAAATGGAGTTTCTACGATAGAATTTGCAGCAACTCTGCAGTTCAGGGTGAGAAGGTTCTAGGCCCATTTTCCATATTTTATCTCGATGTACATGGAAGATGAGCCTGGCATGTTCATGCCCGTTAGGCGCCATATAACCTTTTCATGTGTTGGTGTGCCTTAAAACCCCAATTCAATTCAATTGTCCTATTTTAAGTTAGCTAAAATTCCACTTCATGCACAAGCTAAGATGGCTATCACAGCTGCACCTTTATTCAGATATTATGAAACTGCAGATGAGGTCTAATTGGTTCTAACTGAAATTAAGCTGCCTCGGTAGCTCAGTGGGTAAGAACTTGGCTTTAGACCTCTGCCTTACATTGGTTCGCTCCATGGATGAGACATGTCTGATGAGAAACTACATCTCATCTTCATCTAAGGTTGCTGTCCCTATATAACTTGGTGTGAGGTGATAATGTGACGGAAAAAAACAGTCAACGGAAATTGAACTTCCTGCAAATTCAAAGATGGCCACTATGGTTATACTTAGACAATACATGTTTTTTATTGTTACTCCTGTAAAACTGTAAGATATATTATGGAATTATTACTTAAGTGATGGCATGATTTACATGTAGTACTTATTGATACACTTTCAAAATGGCCGCCATTGACTATCTCTGTTTACATATAATTAGAAATTCTTATTATCAGCGACCATCTTTGTTTACATATAATTACATAGTAAATGCTTGTGGGCCCTACTGGGCCATACTCCAGAGCAGTTACATTGTTATCGTTTTAGGCAACACCTCTGTTGCAACGCTGCAAACATGGTGGTGATGATATTGCAAATGTGAAGTTCTCTTAGCCAAAATATATGTGTTTTGCATAATGGGAACCTCGATTGTTTTTAAATTCAATTCTAACTGAAATATTCCATTACGGCAGTAATATAACACGGTCGGAAGGCATAATTATATGAACTGTGGAGTGTTTGCTAAAGGGCAATATTTCATCAAACTTCACAGATACACATCCGGATACAGAATGGCCCCGTGTGGTTACGGGGCAAAGAATAGGGCCACTGCAGATCCCGTTGGAGCGGAAGGCAGAGGGGTAAAAAAAAAAAATCATATGCATTTTATCATTTTTTGTTCATGCTCATTAAAGGTCTTCATCATGACCCCTGCATTGTTTCGTGTGCCATCTCGCTCATATCACTAGAGCAGTGGCAGAAAAACTATAACGTGGCTCCAGTGTAAATGGAGTCTACAGTAGAATTTGCAGCAACTCTGCAGTTCAGGGTGAGAAGGTTCTAGGCCCGTTCTCCATATTTGATCTCGTACATGGAGGATGAGTCTGGCATGTTGATTCCTGTTAGGCGCCATATAACCTTTCATGTGTTGGTATGCTTTAAACCCCAATTCAATTCATGATACAAACTGAAATTGTTCTTCCTACAAAATCCAAGATAGTGGACTAAATGTTTTTGATCCATAAACTCTAGATTGATAAAGAATATTTGCTAAAATGATTTGCATGATAATTGATATTTTCAGTTCCTTATGAAATGCATGTTAATCAGTCATATTAGATGCAAGCTGTCGGCCATCTTTGTTTCATATATGCGTATATCATCTTTATCTCTTATCATTGTCATGTTTTGCTCATCTCCATCCCCATTCCAACCCAGTATGATCTAAGTTTTCGCCTAACTTTATATACTGAAGCAGAACAGAAACGCAACTCGGGAATTTCCGCTATATATTGTATGTACAATATGCTGCTGTTAACGTCGGCGTTAACTTTTGTCTCGTTAAGACGATAGGGCCTTCATTTTCGATCCGATCTTAACCAAACTTTAACAGGTTGTTAATATCAATGAAAGTTCGGATGAGTTTGAAAACCAGCCAGATCAAACAAGTAACAGCGGAGTTATGGCCCTTGATTTAGTTAAATATGCTATATTTTGTCTCGTTAAGACGATAGGGCCTTCATTTTTCATCCTATCTTTACCAAACTTTACCACATTGTTAATATCAATGAAAGCTCGGACAAGTTTGAAAAACAGCCAGATCGGACCAGTAACAACAGATTTATGGTCCTTGATTTAGTTAAAAATGCTATATTGCTATATTTTGCCTCGTTAAGACGATAGGGCCTTCGTTTTTCATCCTATCTGTACCAAACTTTACTACATTGTTAATATCAATGAAAGCTTGGAAGAGTTCGAAAACCAGCCATATCGGACAGGTAACAGCGGAGTTATGGCCCTTGATTTAGTTAAAAATGCTATATGTTGCATCGTTAAGACGATAAAGGCTTCATTGTTCATTCGATCTTTACCAATCTTTATCAGATTGTTGATGTTTTTGAATGCTCGAACGAGTTTGAAAACAAGCCATATCGGACCAGTAACAGCGGAGTTATGGCCCTTGATTTAGTTAAAAATGCTATATTTTGCCTCGTTAAGACGATAGGGGCTTCATTGTTCATCCGATCTTTACCAAACTTTATCAGATTGTTAATATTAATGAAAGCTCGGAAAAGTTCGAAAACCATTCATATCGGACCAGTAACAGCGGAGTTATAGCCCTTGATTTAGTTCAAAATGCTATATTTTGCCTCAAGACGATTTCATCGATCTTTACCAAACTTTATCAGATTGTTAATGTCTATGAAAGCTTGGTCAAGTTCGAAAACCTGCCAGATCGAACCAGTAACAGCGGAGTTATGGCCCTTGATTTTGTTAAAAATGCTACAATTTGCCTCGTCATACGATAGGGCCTTGATTTTGCATCTGATCTTTGTCTAACTTTAGCAGATTTTATGACTTTCTTTTTTTAGATTAATATTTTTAATTACTTTTTAATTATTTTTTTTCAATATTTATTTTTTAAGAATTCTTTTTTTTTAATTATTATATATATATTTTTTTGTTTTTTATATATTTTTTAGATTTTTTTTTATGATTTTTTTTTTTTTTTTTTTTTTTTTGATTTTTTTTTTTTTTTTTGATTTTTTTAAAAAAAAATTTTTTTAGCTCTATGTTGGATCAGTCGGACCAGTAAAGAGGAGTTATGGCTCTTGATTTAGTTAAAAATGCTATATCTTGCCTTGTTTATACGGTAGGGCCTTCATTTTTTATCTGATCTTTACCAAACATTACCAGATTCTTTAGTTATGGCCCTTGATTTAGTTAAAAAGCTGTTTTTTGCCCGAAACTTTCAAAAAAACTTTAATGGCAGTCACTCGGTTCATTGATGTTATAAAAGCCGTATTAGCCAGTAGAGCGTCCACAGGCTCTCTTGTGCCTCTTGTTTTTACAAAACATCTTGGGATCTCTTTGGAATATTATGTGGAATTAAGTGTGCAGTATATACAACATAATTATAGCAGAAATTCCCGAAATGCGTTTCTTTTTCGCTTCAGTATATTTGGATCTACATGAGATCCCTCAGAGGCCTAGGAATCTTTATGTGGGGAAGCTATCCAGCTGGCTTGCTGAACGTCGGTGGTTCTACCCAGGTGCCCGCCCGTGCACGAAAATTGCCCGGAGGGGCACCTGGGGCTTCCTCCACCAATGGAAGCTGGAAAGTCGCCATATGACCTTAGCTGTTGGTGCGACTATAAAATCCAATTCAATTCAATTCAATCTTCATGAACTTTCACTGGGACATTGAATGGGATGTCTAGCTAAGTATTAGGAAGTTCAACTGTCCCCTAAAATCATGACAATTGTGAAGTAAAACAAAACAGGTTTACACATGAACAACAATATTATCTGGTTGAAGCAATATTTTATTCACATTTTGTACATGGCATAATAGTATAGCATAAGGATAGAGGCGACGTGGGCCAGGCCATGTTTAGGTTGGGATGTGGTGAGAGGGCTCAATCTTCCCCCTCTGATAAGTGACCATGTGAAGGAAATTGGCCGAAACAGTAATAAAATACTATTTAGTTGACAGAAATTACTTACTTAGTGGTTTTAAATTTAGCTGTTTGGTTGAATGAAATTTGTTCGTAGTTAAGCTACTTATGCCATTAAAGGTTTTTTCATCTGAAAAAGTAATTGCTGTTTCCCTACCTATCCCTTAACTTGAACCATACACAAATAGTTTTTCTTTAATTTCATATGTTCAGTAAGTCTTCGAAAAAACAAATACCTACCTACGTGTACGTATTCATGAAATCCATGGTCGGGAAACAGCAAACAAATTGTTAACCCTCGGAACCAGTATTCAAAACTCTCCAGTACCACACTACAGAACATAAAATAGGTATAAAAGATGCGTTGATCATGTACATATATGTTTCATCGATGAATTAGCAAACTGTCCCGTATTTCATGTTTTTACTTGTGACAACCAGTTTATTCATTAATTAATCAGTGAATTATTTTATATGGAAAATAAATACCATGGTTACGAGTTGATTGGGGATGGAGAACATGATATATATTCCAGTAGTCATCTTCATCTCCATTACTGCCACATGTTTGGCTCATCACCATTCCCAAGTCCATCCCGATATGATCTCAGCCCCTAAAAGACTATAAAACATCATTCATTCTATTCTGAATTCCCTTCAGTAAAAAATCCAGAATACGTGTTTTTAAGAATTATGTTACTTTATATATTTGAGTAATTATCAGATATTTAATTTTGAAATGTTTTAATGGCGAATAGATATTTTGACAAACAGAAAGTATGTAAATAAAATTATTTCAAAACTAACATATTCTTCTTCATAATTTATTTGAACACAACTGATATTTATTCCATTATCAACAAAAGCACCGCCTAACGAATTGTTCACGATCAATCATCAGTGACCTTGACATTTGACCTATTAAACCACAAAAGCAATAGTTGTTGTTGCAAAATGGATACAGTTTCAAGATTGTAATTACAGTGCAGAAGGAGTTATGCATGATCCGGTTACTGTGACCTTAACCATTGACCTACTGACCTCATATTTAATCGGAGTTATCAGTCTAACAGTTACAAGTAAGGTGGGCAAGTAACAATGGGGAAATATATTTCAGGATTTGGTCAGTGTCAGGTCAATGTGACATTGATGACCTACTGAACCCAAAAACAATAATCTCAGCAAGGTCAATGCACCTATACAATTCCATAAGTGTGGGTGTAGTACATACGGAGCTATCATGTCGAATGCCTTCGTTCATAGAGGTCATGGGGAAATTGACCTTAGACTTACTAACCCCAAAAGCAATAGGGTTCCTCTTCTCACCAAGGACTATATGCTTATATATTCAGTGTCATCAGTGTAGGTTATAGCGACCTTGACCTTGATCGACTGACCCCAAAACAATAGACTCAAGAAACAGTACTAACTTCAAAATTTCAAATTGTAATTTGGCAAAGAACACTTGGGTGACCAACTGTGGGACACAGCACTTAGATGACCAAGTGTGGCATAGAGCAGTGGGGCGACCAAATTTGGCATAGAGCACTTGGGTGACCAACTGCGGCATAGAGCACTTGGGTGACCAACTGTGGCATAGAGCACTTGAGTGTTCAATTGAAACAACAGCATTTCTTAAATATCACATAATTAAACTCAAATAAAATTGTATCAATTATTCTTTGAAGTAATGCGAATATACTGTATCTGTTATCACTGAATGAACAACATTGTGCTCAAACAATCATAATAATGTTCAAAGTATATGAACTATTTTAAATCATGACAGTGAAAAACACTACTATTCATTTAATAAGTTTAACAGACGCATACAACGTCTATTTTGAAATATACATAACTTGAATCATAAATAAACTATAAAACTAAACGTGTAAGTCGGTCGTTTTCCCAAAGATGAATGACTTGCCGCTCAATTATTGCACGAGGAAGCTCATTCAAGGGAAATTGATTTACTTCTAATTCATTCTTCAAAAGAAGAATATTATATTTCCATATAAGGTCATCGGGACCTTGAATTGACCTACTGACCCCAAATACAATATAACAGGTTTCCTCGTTTCACCCAGACATTGAAGAAATCTCCCAAATGGCCAAGTTAAAATTATATTTTTGTTTTAACCACAGTCATAACCTACTTTAAACCTATCACAGACCACTTTTCAATGTTACTTCGAATCATTGACAGGTACTATTAACATGACAAGATTTTACCCCTGTACATAATGAATATGATTATTGAAAAAAACAGCCTCTCAAAATGGCCAAGATAAAAAAAAATTGTTGTTGAAATCAGTGATAACCCACTTTAAACTATCGCAGAACACTTTAACAGACCACTTTTATCCAGTTGAAAACAAATCTTTCACAATGGCCAAGTTAACAACTGCTATATTGGTACTAAAGCCCTTACACCAAACCAAATTTGAATTTTGTGTTTCAGATGTACTAACACCAACTGGAATAATACATAGAGGATCTTAAACGAGTTCCCATTTCATATAAGATTTATGAAACGAGTTATGAATTATTTTAATTTTAACGAGCCTTTTGGCGATTTAAAATTAAAATAATTCATAACGAGTTTCATAAATCTTAAATGGAATGGGAACGAGTTTCAGATCCCTTTTATCACATAACATAGGAATCAAATTAGTAAAAATTAATTCAGATGGACATAGAACCGCCATGACGTCAGACATACTTTAGCGCCTAAACGTCATAAAATATGTGACGTCGTGTCGTAACGTCGCGTCTCACACATAACGTTTCGTATAAAAGAGTTCGTGTTTTACCTCTTTACAAAATAGAAGTTTATGCCAACTTTTTAACAAACCAACAACAAATATTTTGTATAACGTGCATTATTTTTATAAGCTGTCACAAATAATAAGTTTATGACTCAGATATGAGTGAATTTGTATTAAAATAAAATAGTTTCAGTTAATAAACTTGCGTAGTGTTACAGGTTTAACTCAACCAATCAAACTCGTGTTCTGAAAGTTTGTATCACCTCGAGTAGGCAAATGCCAGATCAAGGATCACACGAGAGGTGATACAAACTTCCAGAACACGTTACTCTAGTAATGATCCTTTTAGTATATACCTCTTACACATCATTAACCTAGAAATATTTGCATTGCTATTGCATACACATTCATATTATTTCTCGATAAAGTGCAGCGGGAAAATGTATGTAGTTTGAAGGTGTTGGTGTTCATTGGTCTGACCTATTTGTTTTGTTTGTATGACGTAACGTCGTCTTGACGTTCTCGCGCATAGTGGCATAAAACTTGCTTGAATCAATGGAAAAACCGCTGTTCTATTTTTAGTAAGATAGTGATATTAATTCTATTTTAGTAGAATAGTGATAACCTGTAGTGTGATACAGGTTGTTGTATTCCATTGTAAGAAAATGAAGGTACTATGTATACATTATTGATAGGTATATAATAAAAAAGAATATTAAATGAGTGTTCGACACTGCTAACAAGGGACGTTATGTGATAAAATAATGTAATACAAACGTTAAAAGCTAATAAAACAAACAATAAATTGCACAGGGCATCGACCATCTTTGTTTCATCACAATTTCACAGCAAAAGCAAATATATCGCTAAAACGATATTTACATGTTCGTCTTGCAACAACAAGACATGACTTGTAGCCAGAGGACCTGGTTAAAAACCTCGCAGGCCCATTGAGTTTTGTCGGTGAGCTTTTGATCAAGACACTTTCAATTGGCCTCGTCCATCGGATGTGGATGAAAACCGAATGGGCCAGTGTATCGCAGTCTACCCTCCGAGCTTGTTAAGGAACTATAGGAAGTTATTCGATAGTAAGAATTGAATTGAATTGGATTTTATAGTCGCACCAACAGCTAAGGTCATATGGCGACTTTCCAGCTTCCATTGGTGGAGGAAGACCCCAGGTGCCCCTCCGGGCAATTTTCGTGCACGGGCGGGCACCTGGGCAGAACCACCGACGTTCCGCAAGCCAGTTGGATAGCTTCCTCACATAAAGATTCCTAGGCCCCTGAGGGATCGAACCTACAGCGGTGAGGGGCAAGTGATTTCAAGTCAGAGACGTTAACCACTCGGCCACGGACGCCCCCTCGATAGTAAGAGTAGGACAGGTTACCGGATTCTTATGTATCCTTCCCCTCTCTCTGAGACGGCTCTAAATAACCTATAATGTGTTTATGAGCCGTTACATGACATTAAGCGCGTTATGCAGTTTATAAAGAGTCTAGGTTACATTTTATCACAAAGAAACCTAGCGAGGCAAAACAATTCGTTAAATAAAATCGGTGACATAAATCATGGATATATATACCAGGCATACATGAAATGAAATGGGATGGATATGACTGAATATTTCGCAAACTCCAATATTATGGTCACTCCGTATAACAGGTATGGTCCTTTATCCAACTTTACAAGCTTTTCTTCACTTCCATATTCAGCATTTATACAAGTGTTCAACTTATAACGTAACGCTTCTGTTTAATATTTATCAAAAAATGCGTGATTTAATTATATAAAACTGTCATTTAGAAAGTATGCATTAAACA
Organism: Cyrtodaria siliqua; assembly: GCA_037043455.1. Lineage (NCBI taxonomy): Eukaryota > Metazoa > Mollusca > Bivalvia > Adapedonta > Hiatellidae > Cyrtodaria > Cyrtodaria siliqua. Next base: position 118,943 of record JAWPHD010002128.1, on the reverse strand, counting down.
ATAATTTTCAACTTCACGTGGCTCGCTTTAAATTACATTTTGAATAAGGTCTATACTATTTTATCATTTTAAACCTGTATGTTTCTACTGTCGTTTTACCTTAAAGGGACAATGTCCGTAACTTTTAGCTTATAAAACACAAAATAATTACATTAATAAACAGAACACAACAACCACTACTGATAATATTTACTAAATAAAACCAAGATTGTTTGACGGAATTCAATAGCGGTACATAAAAAATTGACAGATAATGGACAGTTTGCTTGAGTTTTACCTGAAGATTTTATAAAGTAACTAAAATAAGCATTTTATTCATATTTTGTAAAACAAAAAAATGAATAGTTATTGTTGCTGTATTATCACACATCATACATCAGCGTAGCTACTATTAGGCCATATAGGCCCTGGCCTATACATAAATGTGAAAAATGAAAAACAAAAGTCTAAAAATGCAAGCCGGGGTGTGGGGGCGGGGAAAAGAGCGCCATGGGGGGTTTAAGGGTCAACATTTTTTCTTATTTTATTTTACAGTGTAGGTTATTTAACTTTGTCAAACTTTGTCAAATATTACTTCTCAAATTTGAAAAATATTTCTTTAAATACCATACAAGTGTGCTGTCAGATACGCCAAAACGCACCATTAGGCTCTAGGCAATATTTATCTGGGTGCTTGGACCGGTGCAAAATGGCATGGAACATGTACTTTTTTTTGTCGCGACAAACATGGGACAATACCTTTTTTTCGTTTGATTGCCATGGGACGTACAGTATGTTTTATATAATATTTTTTTATTTGCACCGCTCCTAACCCCACGATAAATATTGCCTGGGGGAGCATGACCCCGGGCCTTCTAAATTTATATTGCAGTTATTTTTATAATTGAATATATTTGCTTAAAACATTATTTTCTACCCTTTTACTAGTTCATGTCAATGTTTTATATCGAAGGAATCATATGACGACACATTAACTAGAACATATTCGGAGAGACTGTCATGATATTCAATTCAGTTACAGAATGAAAGTGTAACGTTAAACACCTCTTGTAGACAAGATAAGTAAATCTATAAATGGCAACATAACCTCGGGTTTATTTGACAACAAACACTTTCAAAATGTTGCTAAACATTCCCACATATAGTCTGTCCTCACTACCGGAGTATGTAATTGTGTATGGATTAGTCACTCCATGTTCCTGTCCCAGTAGTATCTGTATCTTGGTACACTCGGCTGTTATCCGGTGGACATTACTGGAACCCTGGCCACATACATACACTGCCCCTAACCCGTCTATAGTCAGACCACGTGGTAGTTTCAGGTTATCATCCTTGTAGACTGCCTTCACGGTACCGTCCATCGTCATACACGTCACTGTGTGCTTGTCGTTATCAGACACGTATATGGCCGTCTTATCTGGGATGATTGCTATGTAGAACGGATTATCGAACAGTTGTGCACCGTTGGAATCTGTATTCAGACTTCTCAGTACAGACCCGTTCATGTCCATCATTTCAACTTTACCTGTGCTCTGAAACGTCACTATAAGTGTCCCGTCATTGTGTACAAGTCCCATACACTGACCATTTGTCTTTATCTCTCGACCCTTGAACAAGCGACCCTTGAACAAGAAGGACGAAGTTGTAGACAGGAGCTGGATCTTCTTCTCCTGCCAGACTGTCACGGCTACTTGACTGTTGTCAATCATAAATACCTCCCATGGGCAAGATGTCAGTTGTACTTCAGACGTAACCTTGTTTTGTTTTATGTCCATTAGTTTGACCTTCTTGTTGTTATTATCAGCAATGACGAGTTGGTTGTCGGATAGTAGGCATAATCCCGTGATACAGTAGCCAGAAGAGTCGGTGGATGACTTAACACCGAGGTCGGCAACATGGGCCGGTGTAACTGATTTCCGCAACAACTCCGGTGCTGGTGAAATGGATATCCGCAGCACAGGTAACATCACTAACTGTCCTAATACTTTCTGGTTACTGTCGACAGAAGAGGACTGCTCCATTTTAGTAAACGTGTACCTTCTGATTGTGTTGTCGGCCTCTATTTTTCTGAGACTGTCTTCTAATGTGTGTATTTGATTGGTCGCGTTTATCATTTCTACAAATATTTGACTGTTTTTATTCGTTCGTTGCAGTTTTTCAAGTTTCGTCGTCATTGATCGAATTTCAGATATTACGGCGTTGCTTGTGTCAGAAATAGAGCTCATCATCTTAAAATCCTCATCTCTGAATACTGTAATCAAATTCTCTAATTCTTTCTTCGCTTTGGAATGAAAAGTTTCAATTTCCTCCACGTGTTTCTGTGACAGACTCAATGTACGGCCATATTGTTGTTCTAGTCCATTTAATTTCTTCATTAACTCTTTATATTGGACACTCTGAACAATTCCCTCAGATACGTCGGATAATTTGCTTAACGTACAGCCTATATGGCCAATCTTCATGCATCGCTGGCATCCTAGTTGGTCATGTGATTTGCAGTAGAAGCTAATAATCTCACCTTTATGCCGAGCGCACGGTTTCGTGCACGTGTCCATCGTCGTAGACGAAGGCTTGATCTTAGGCATTTGTGACTTGTCCAGTATGACATGGTGCTTGGATAGTCGTACTTTACGGTGATGAGTAACACACGCGGTACATAAATACTCTTGACAGTCTGTGCAGTACCCATCGGCACCATCATCACCACAGGGCTGACAGAACATTTCCGTCACTTCGTCTGATCCAGCTTTCACGGATGCCATATTGACGTTCTGTACAAAATAAAGGAGTGAAACACATGATATATTTTCTATAATTTATGACTAAATGTGTAAGGAGAAACTGACTATAATCTCAGACTCAGTAGATAAAAAAGCCTATGTACGCATTCCTACCAATACGTGTACTGGAGATTTACATCTAGATACAATATGGAGAATGTGCCTAGAACCTTCTAACCTACAGAATTGCTGCAAATTTTATTGTAGACACTCCATTTATGATGGAGCCACGTTTCCACATTTGCATATGCGGTGTCATGAAGAAAACCTTGAATGAGCATGATAAAAAAACTGACAAAATGAATATGAAGGGGTGGGGGGGGGTGGGGAGGGGTCCGGGGGGGGGGGTCCTACTCCTCTGCCTCGAGCGGGATTTGTATTGGTTGTATTCGACCCCGGCAACCACACGGGGACTGTTTGCTTCTGAAGTTCTGTCATACTCTAATATTAATTTTAATAGTGTCTCGCTGGTCTTCATGTAAAAACAAAAATGACAGGAGTCGCTTAGTAAAATGACGGGCGTAAACTAGATGGAAACTAGCCGGAATTTGAGGCGTAATATGCCAATGAGTTATTTTTTATCAGTTATCGAAAGAAAACATCATGAACTTTGTTAACCACCAACAATTTATTAATAAATGAATAAAGCCACATCAATTAGGTAACTAAATCATATAAAAAAAATCACATTTTATGTTATCCAGTCAGGTTATAATATGAGTTTATAAATAGTATTGAATTATTAGTAGTACAGTTTAGGTCTGTATGTATAGAACAATGTGAAATGTATTCGTACCTCAGATAGTGCGTTGTTGTAAAATTATTCCTTTGTGTTAGGTTTCACTTATAACTAACCTTCTAATTAAAAATGTTTTACTACATTGTCCAGATATATACATACAATCCACACACAATTTGGGTGCGTAACACAGTATTAATAAGTTAAAATGAACATTGTTTAAGCCTAAGTGTTTCATGCCAATATTTTTCCCACAAAATTTCAAACTGAATTTTCTCCCAGAATGCAATTTAAAATCCATTTCCTAAAATAATCAGTTTTAAAATACGCCTGTGAAAATATTAAAGTCAAAAATGACGCCCTTCATCTAAGTTAGCCTCTTGCCAGGCGTCATTTTTACATGTTTACACCTCTATCAAGAGACGTCAAAGTAATATTATTCCGTCTCCTGCTCGTTGACACTTGGAAAAAGAGCATTACGCCTAAAAACAGTTGGAATCGTCTACTTTACGCCTGGTTTCCGTCTGCTTTTTTTCGTACAGGTATATAATCAACAGTTAGTTATATGAACAACTTATAAGCATAATGGATAAGCCTATTATGACCCCTGGTTTAACCCCTGGATGCCAATGATGAATTCACATTTCACAAATGTTGGTTTGCTTACACTAAGGTCCATCCTTCATAAATAATGTGTTCGCTGTTAACTGTATAACGTTAATGCAGTTTAAATGATACATAGCGGACATTGTTGAACAATATAGGGTGAGGAGCGATATTTGGACCCAATCCACCCCACCCACCAAAACAATTCCTATCTTAAAGGGATACATGGCAGTCTTAAGTGTTTGTTTTTTTAAATTATGATCATGAAGTCGCACCGACAGCTAAGGTCATATGGCGACTTTCCAGCTTCAATTGGTGGAGAAAGACCCCAGGTGTCTCTCCGGGAAATATTTGTGCACGGGCGCATACCTGCATGGATAGAACAACAGACGTTCCGCAAGCCAGCTGGATAGCTTCCTCACATAAAGATTCCTAGGCCCCTGAGGGATCGAACCTACATCGTGAGGTGCAGGTGATTGCATGTCAATCCACCTCCGCCCACCAAAACAAATCCTATCTTAAAGTGACATACGGCAGTCTTGCCTGTGTATTTTGTGTGTGTTGTTTTAATCACGATGTTCAGTTTGTTTTTCAACATTACTTGCATTCGTTCAATCATTAGTATTAATTATAAGAATAGTATAAATGTTTAAAGCATTATTTTTGCTTATTATTAATAGCTGAATATATTGGACCTATGGTAGAATAAGAAAAAATAATTTATATAATTATAGGCAAGCAAGTTTAAAGTTAAAATGATACTAAATTTAATGTTTTATAAGCATTTTAAGACTGCCGTGTGTATTTTAAATGACGTCTCCATGACCAATTGTTTCATACATATACGTATTTTATGTTCTACTTTCGTTTTCGAATAGATAGTTTAAATGCACTTTAATAATGTATCAACAAATGTTAACACATTATTTTAATCGGAAGAAGTTAACTGTGCGAATAGTTGTTTACAGTTATATTGTTTATGAAGTTTATTTAGAATTCTACTTTCGTTTTCGAACTGGCCAGTTATTCATCTTACAAATCATGAATAACAACTGCAGCACTTTTTCGAATTTGTATACAGAAAATATATCACGATATCCTCCTCTGTAATACAAAACAAACAACTAAAACCATGAAGAAGACAGGTTATCACCTTAACAATATCTACTCGATTTGACCTGGGCTCAGCTGATGCATGACGTCATATTGTAGGAACCCCATTTGTTACAACGTCGCTATCTGTTGTAGCCGTCCGTAAAAGTTACAATTTGTGTTCTAAATGTTACACTAAACGCTATCTGTTACAATCTTACGGCAAATATTACAAAATGTAGTTGTGATAAAAGTTACAACGTCTACGCTATCTGTTACAATATGTTTACTTGTAACAAAAGTTACAACACTTTGTCCGTAAATGTTACACTGACATTGGCATCATTTCCGAAGCTTTGGAAAGTGTTGGATTTTGCTACTACACTATATTTATAATATTTATAAGTGTATTTAGGTAATTGCAACAACCTTACTTTGTTGATTTACGCTATTCAGCTAAACATGTACATGCACAAAGCATTATACGAGGGGCGATAAAAAGTTCTCGGAAAGTGTTTCTCACTCTATTACTTTGTTATGAATTCAGCAATCAAGTAATATAGATATAAATTCTCTAGGTTTTATTTTATTTCTGAATGATTGCAACATATATATAACAATGCGTAGTCAGTAGGACTGGATTTGTTTCTATATATGTTAGTAAAATTGGTTGACGGCCAGAATGTGTAATGTGAATTTAAATTTACTTTTACTCATCAATTTTATTAGCTTTGTGTGTGTGCGTGTCTGCGTGCGTGCTAGCGTGCGTGCGTGTATGTATGTATGTATAATGTTTATACCTATGATTTGTTTTTTTCATACAGTTATACTGTTAAAAGTGATTAATTTGTAAATAAAAAATAAATGTTACTATGATAAAAAAATAATAATTGTAGATTTATTTCTACGTAATGTCAATGTTCGTGATCATTTTTGGTGGTCTTAATAAGGAATAGAATTCACTGAGAAAAACTAATCTAGATACCGAGAAAGTTGGTTTAACACATCATTTGATTGAACCGACGTAGACTATACTTGTGTTTGTTTTCGGCACATTTTAGTGGCTATATAAAGCACAGGGTATAAAAGGATAAACGCTTATAGCGGATATTTGGTCAAGTGGTAACGCGTTTGACTGTCAATAGAAGTGTCGCAGGTTCGATCCCCCGCTTCTCCAACTAAAACTACTAAGTCTTAAAAGTCTACTAAGACGTAAGACCGAGGTCCCGTGTATATATGCGCACGTTAAAGAAATTATTATCTTTAACGGATTTTGAGTTGTGGTCCAAACAAAATTTCCCTATATAATATAGTAAATAAAGCAACAAAATCCCATAACTCCACTTTTACTTTACACACAGTTATGATTCATGCACTCTGCACAACCACTCTCTGCCCTTAATCAATGTTTCAAGTTTCCTTTGATTCTGTCTAATGGTTTTTAGCTCTACTGGTCAAAGGCCAGGAGGGCTTATGCGATCACTTTTCGTCCGTCGTCCGTCTGTCCGTCCGTCTGTCTGTCTGTTAGCAATTTTATAAAATCGACATCTCCTCTGAAACCGCTTGAAAGATTTTAATGAAACTTCATCACAATGTTACTTGGGAGGGCCCCTCTCAGATTGTGTTTTTCGCGGCCGCCAGTCATCCAAGATGGCCGCGTGGCTAAAACTAGGTCAAATTTAAGGAAATTTCAAACGACATCTCCTCCGAAACCACTTATTCCATTCTACTGAAATATCATATACATGTTCCTTGGGTTAACCTCTATCATATTCGTGTTTTTCGCTATCGTCGAATAATCAAAATGGCCGCTACGGCGACTCAAAGTCTACATAGTGTTATATAGGAAAAGGTTAAAAATGACATCTTCTCTGAAACTGCTTGAAGGATTTTGATGAAACTTAATCACAATGATAACTGGGATAGTCCCTCTCAGATTTGTGCCTTTTGCGGCCGTCAGTCATCCAAGATGGCCGCCATGGCTAAAGCTAGGTCAAATTTAAGGAAATTTCAAACGACATCTCCTAAACGACTTATTCCATTCTTGTGAAATATCATATACATGTTCCTTGGGTTAGCCTCTATCAAGTTTGTGTTTTTCATTTTCGTCAAATAATCAAAATTATTCAAAATGGCCGCCACGATAACCCAAAGTTTACATAGAGTTATACATAGGAAACATTTTTCTTGGGTTGGCCTCTATCATGTTTATATTTTTGAATCGCATCATACTAGTAGAGCGTCTACAGGCCCTTTTTGGCCTCTTGTTTAGTTACTTATGATTCAAACAAAATGTTCCTAAAATAGCATATACTATATAGTAAATAAAGCCACAAAGTCCCATAAATCCACTTTTAGTTTACGTAGAGTTATGGTTTCTGCACTTTGTAAATCCATTCACTGTCCTGTATGAGTGTTTCAAGTTTAAATTGAATCCCATAAATAGTTTTCGAGCTATTTTCCAGACAAAATATTCATTATATACTATATATTGATTAAGCAATTATTAAATCAAGGGCCATAACTCTGGTGTTACTAAGGCGATTCCAACCATACTTGGGCAAAAGCGAGTCCACATAGGGACAAATATTTATACAAAATATTACGTGTATGTGCCTTATGGTTACCAAAATATGGCTCCGGACGGACGCACGAACGGACGCGGGATCATAACATACAAACGTTTTCGTCAATCAATGTTCCTCAAGCAGTCGGTAGAGCGGCGGATTTGTAACCGGAGGCCCCGGGTTCAATCCTCCGTGGTGCCACTGAGTTCCGTCGGTGTGTTCTTGAGCAAGACACTTTCCCTTAGCCCCGTCCGTCGGATGGGGACGTAAACCAGGCGGTCCCGTGTATCGGTCTATCCTCCGAGCACGTTAAAAAACCATAGAAATCTATTCGATAATAAGAGTAGGGCACGATTCCCTGTTTCCTATGTATCCTTCCCCTCTCTCTGGGGCGGCTCTAAATAACCTATACTGTGTTGATGAGCCGTTAAACAACATTCAATTCAATTCAAGCAGTCAAGAAGACTATTGGGTTCATTGTTTTTTCCTGTCTGTATTTCCGTGTTTTGTGATGCAATTTAATAACTACGCTGTTTGTTTTAAATAGAGTATATAGAACCTATGACCCGCCGTCAATATCCGAATATTCGCAATTGCCACCGGATCACGTTTCTTCACAGTTTTTTTTTCGTGTGCGGCGTTGCTACATGAAGAAATATTTGGTTCATATATACGTATCGGAATTTAGAAGTAAAATATATTTATCCGCATGTTTTTCAGGAATGTTTATCTATTCATTTGTGAACCACAGTAGGTACTATGCAGTGTACGTGCATCTGTATGTTTTCAAAAAAAAAGTGTTTCTGTTGCGGAATATTAGAAGGATTCATAAAATATCTTACTTGTACCATTGTTGGCACACTTTTTCTTATACATTGTATTAATAACGACTGCATTAGACAATGTATTCATAATGACTGCAAAACACGACATATTCCTTCAAAATTTGTTTGCTTTTCTTTGAGTAAAGAAATAATTTATTTTCGGACGAAGTGAGGGAGAAAATAAAATACTACAAACAATACCAGAAATTCAAAATCATGAATCGCTCATGATGGTTTAGAAGTCTAGGACGTATATGTATGCCATAGATTTCATATATATATACATATACTTACATGTTAAAAGTAACTATTAAAAGCGTACGCCTAATCCGCCTCTTCCTTGATACCGCCTATGGAAAACATTCGTACGTACAGAAATGTGTGAAACACACGACTAAAATTTATAAAAATACTTTAATAGCACATTTAAATACCGTTTACAAGCTTCGGAAATGATGCCAATGTCAGTGTAACATTTACGACAAGGTAAGGTTGTTGCAATTACCTTAATACACTTATAAATATTATAAATATAGTGTAGTAGCAAAATCCAACACTTTCCAAAGCTTCGGAAATGATTCCAATGCCAGTGTAACATTTACGGACAAAGTGTTGTAACTTTTGTTACAACTAAACATGTTGTAACAGATAGCGTAGACGTTGTAACTTTTATCACAACTACATTTTGTAACATTTGCCGTAAGATTGTAACAGATAGCGTTTAGTGTAACATTTAGAACACAAATTGTAACTTTTACGGACGGCTACAACAGATAGCGACGTTGTAACAAATGGGGTTCCTACACATATGCGGTGTTATAGTAGCTAAATATGTTCTAGACTCAAAGTAATGTAAGTACTGATAGGCCTGTGAAAAACTAGCTGTTTGTACCAAATTTACGGAAATATTTAGTAGTTACTAGTTTATACAACTCGCACATATTTCCGTGAATTTTGAAGAAATGCGTTATCCTTTGTTTGCAAAACAGACGAATTTACAAACGTAGTAGATCTATATAAAATAAATAAATAAATTAATTAATTAAATTGCATTTACACAGAAGCTATTACGTATGTTTCTATAATCTACAGTACTAAAATAAGTAAAGAAACCAGATTCATTGTGTCAATATCAAAATTCAGATGTTTGTGTTTTAGCACCGCTGATTCTCAGTTTACTACATTGATACATCATAACATTAAACTGAAGGTCAATACAATCAAAAGTGACAAGATATATGCTGAGCCTGGTAACTATTAAAAGGACACACGGCACTCTTTTTTTCAAACTCGTGGCCTCGTCATAATCATCATCATCATCATCATCGTCATCATCTTTATCATCGCCATCATCATCATCCATGGCTATGTAGGATTATTATGACTACTTTATTTTGTGCGTATCATTCATAATATACACATCGTAATAAGCATATATATTATAGAAACAGTTTGCAGAACTGTACGTACAAGTGATTTGATCGCTGAACAATGTCCGCAGGATGGAGCAAAACGTACCTATTTGGCACACCGTATAAGCTTTTCCGGACCGCATTTTACATGGGTGATGCATGTGTAAAAGAACATTAAAATGTTAGTTATTGGCGACATCCATGCACAAAACGTTAATGATATTCAAGAAAAAGAATCAATCATGGGTATCCGGTTCAGATAGGGAATTCCAACCCTCGATATAATTGTTTTAATCGGAACCCCGGCAGAGCCTCGATTCCGTTAAAAGAAATTATACCTCGGGTTGGAATTCCCGATCTTTACCGGATACCCATGAACGATTCTTATAATGTTCGCACCCCGTAGGCAAAGATACCATAAGGCTGTGCGCATGATTTCCTCACGCGGTATTACACCATATCCTCACTGCCTTAGATCTCAGTTTAGCGTATGCATATAGGTCTAATTACACTAAATCATGTGCTCGCCTGGTGCATCGAAAGTAGTTCTGTATTAAAGAGTGCTAATCTTTTTTTCTTTAAAAACTTTTTTTAGTGCAGTTTCCTGTTATTTTTTGGCTGTAACTGTATTCTGGACATGTTGTTGATATTGGAAAATGCAGCTCATCATTTTTTTGACAGTTTTTGATATAAATTTGAGAAGTGAAAGTAGACAGGGTATGAAATTGCAAGGGATAAAAATAGTGTTGACATTTAACCCGGTGTTAGTATACAACTGAAGAAATGTTTCTTAAAAGGTATTAAACCCACTATTTCCTTGTTGATGTTTAATAGCAGACATGTTTTTTTGCATGATAAAGTAAGTTTCCCAGAATTCTAAAGAGGTTTTAGTTTTTAACAGGTTGTCAACATTCTAACTTTACTATGGAAGGGCAATGGAGACTCATTTACGCTATTATAGCCTATATCGCGATTCCACAAGGATGATCCCATGATGTGCTCACAAGTTATTACACCACAGCATTGATACGATCCACATTACACACGGGCAATCACAGTGACAGGACTCGGCGTGTAGCAATTATTCTATAGTTGCCTTTGAAAAGTCAAAAGCACATTTCATTTAAGGCGGGTATACCTCATACAGTATGCCATTCTGTAGAGACACAGCCGTATTGTGTGACTAGTATTTGGGGTTAGAGTTATTCCAGCACACTGAACAGCTGGGTAAAAAGCACGCAAACGAAGCGGGGTAAAAAGCACGCAAACGAAGCGTTTAATTTGTTTTTAGTGTATATCGTCCATCTAATTGACGTACTAATAGTTTTCATTCAATAACTTCTACGAAACGCTATAAAATAGTAAAGTTAACCCACGTTTAACATGTCAGTGTTATACCATTAGTTCACGCCTAGTCGATCTAGTAGACTGATAGGAATAGGTTAAAATGAAGAACGCTTTTAAATCAGTTTATCAACTCACATTTTATAGATAGCATTTTTAAATTAATAAAATGCAGGTTAAGTTCAATTCACGTGTCATTGGTGATCGAGATATGGCTTCTGCCTGATAAAACAAAAGTGAAATGTTTGGTTTCAAACAATTAAATAGGCTTTAGTGTAATACACCCGACAGATACCAATGCACGTCAAGTTTGATTATCAGTCATCGGGTCCTTCTACGTGTCCTCGAAGCACAGGTGTTGAAGCACTCCCTCACAGCGCAACTTTCATTCGATTCCCCGTCGCGGCTTTATACGCGAGTGTACGGTTATCGTCTTCTCACACACGTGGACTTCCCCTCGCGTTCTCCCGTTTTCCACATCAAATAAATTGAATTGGATTTTATAGTCATACCAACAGCTAAGGTCATATGGTGAATTTTCCAGCCTCTCATGGGTGGAGGAAGACCCAAGGTGCCCCTCCGGACAATTTTCGTGCACGTGCGGGCACCTGGGTAGAACCAAAGATGTTCCGCAAGCCAGCTGGATAGCTTCCTCACATAAAGATGCACAGGCCCATGAGGGATCGAACGAACAGCGTTGAGGGGCAATTGATAGCCAATCGGACACTGACGTTCCCTTTTTCACAACCGCATCATGGTAACACTGTCATCTGCTTCACCGAGAATGAATTGTTTAGGTTACATTGCACCATTGATTTTCCTTCTTTGTTTTATATAGGACGAATGTATATCAAGAGATAAAAAATGCGCATTTTTCTCCGTAGACAATTTTAAAACACATATCAATCAAACGATCGAGCGTCCGCCAATATAAAAATGCAATAAAAACAGGGGGTCATGTATCATGTAAGAACAAGCCAATCTGTTGAATGACGTCACGTTCTATTTTGACACGTCACAGATAGATTTACCCCATTTCTACTTTCGCTTTACTGTCTATGTCAATTATAATTGAATATCTCAAACAAACACTAATCAGTGTTCACAATACATCATTTGGCTGAATTGTAGGTAATAATAACAAAAAGCAATCACAAGTATGCATTTTGTATCACTAGTAAGTCAGGGAAATGTTTTTTATTAGGCACTATTTGACTATACACCACGGAGGCACAAACGCAATGGTGCAATGTAACCTTAAAGAGAACCACAAAAAGTTCATAATTTTTAAGAATTCATATTCTCAGCTATAAATCACGCTCAAAAATGCATAATTTGTGCAAATCGAACAAGCATTGACCGAGATATGGACATTTGAAGATGCATAGAAAAAGTTGAAATTTACCAAATTCAAAGACTTTTTTTTTTAGATTTACACTATTTGAATTGTCATATGAAATAACATTTCTTGGCAATATACTTGACAAATGTGATAAATTATCAAAATAATTCAATAAACATCAATAAAACATGCATTTTAGTAACCAGCAGGACTTTGCATATGTACAATATTCAGATTTGCACACCAAAACGTGTTTTCTTAGTAAAATTCCATCAATTTGTGGCATATTATCTATTTTTAGCTGAGTGTACACGCTCAAACATGCCACAAATTACACTAAAATCAAAATTGATAATAGCCGTACGCTACAAAGTCAGTGTTTTTATGTATATTAATAATATTTCAACCCTTCTAAAACTGTTCACAGTATCCTATTTTGGGGGGGTAGGGGAAATATTAAGTGGTGGCAAACCTACCAAACTTTATTTTTTTGAAGATAAAGTTTTGAAAACATGTTCCACAAACAGCAGCCTACATTTCCATACCAAAGAATTAAACTTCCATTAAAAAAAGTAGCCCAGGCACGCCATTTTAAGACCCACAAAAAGCTGAAACTCGAAATTACCCATTTAGCTCTCTTTAGGTTACATTGCACCATTGATTTTCCTTCTTTGTTTTATATAGGACGAATGTATATCAAGAGATAAAAAATGCGCATTTTTCTCCGTAGACAATTTTAAAACACATATCAATCAAACGATCGAGCGTCCGCCAATACAAAAATGCAATAAAAACAGGGGGTCATGTATCATGTAAGAACAAGCCAATCTGTTGAATGACGTCACGTTCTATTTTGACACGTCACAGATAGATTTACCCCATTTCTACTTTCGCTTTACTGTCTATGTCAATTATAATTGAATATCTCAAACAAACACTAATCAGTGTTCACAATACATCATTTGGCTGAATTATAGGTAATAATAACAAAAAGCAATCACAAGTATGCATTTTGTATCACTAGTAAGGCAGGGAAATGTTTTTTATTAGGCACTGTTTGACTATACACCACGGAGGCACAAACGCAATGGTGCAATGTAACCTATAAGCTTCTTCTTCTTTTTCTATATATATATATATACAGCAATCCTTCATTTACGGAATCAGAAGATCAGTTGTTGTGCACCGGGTTAATAAAGTGCTTTACAATATATGTCTGTGATCTGACAAATGGAGTTTTATATAAACACTGTTATTTTAAATTGTTGTACATATGCTTACTGATTTGATGATATAAAATTAGTTTGAGTACAATCATAGGGATAGGGAGTTTAAATGCACCCACCGTGCTGGCCGAGGAGATTACTGTGGGTAGTTGAACCCATTGGACACCCGTTCTAGGGTAAAACTAGTATTTGTAGCAGTCTTTGTTGGTATAGATGTGTCTGAAGCCTGGAGAAGCCTGGATATTTTGAAAATGTGTTGGTATAGATGTGTTTGAAGCCTGGATAGTTTAACAATGTATGTCACTGTGTCTTGATTCTTAGCCGTTAGAAGTTTTGATGGGTAAACGTCTACTATATGGTGGATGCCTTTACAGAACAAGATTCGTCTGAATCTGGAGTCAAGTCTGATTCTGCGTGTTTCAAGTAGTGGCCATTAGATTATGGTTCATGTCTGAAACTGAACTTGTATTTTGTAGCTTGTTTCATTATAAACGGCAAAAACATGTGTATGCCATTTTAGAATTTAATTAATGGGAGGTTTGATTGATTTATAAATACAGCTATGCCTTTACACTTACGAGAGGCTCAAGTAAAGTGACGACAGGTTTAATTCAGATGGGCATAGTCGAAGAGATGTTTTAACAAACACTATTTGTTAAAATGTATTTTGAATTACAGAAAATGGTATGACTCATCAAGTCGTCATGATACAAGAACGGGACCACTCTCATTGTGTCCGACAGGTGATGCTGCGCGATTGACCTGTGTGATTCTGCGCAAGGCATGCCGGTAATCAATGGCGGTGTAAACAATTATACCGTCTGCTGCGAGTTATATTTTGCGGAGGATATTATCTTGTAATTTTGACAAGTTTCTATATACGTACACTTGTCAGATCCATAATTAGACCAATATCTGTCACAAGTTGACCTATATAAGTTATTAAATAGTTTGTCGCTACCTCATGAGTAGCTCGTTGCTCATTAGCATAATGCCTATGTATAAATTGAAAATAAAAGAACTTCAAAAGTCATGAAAGAGAAAGCATTATGTTTAGACGGTAAAATGATGGTAAATAAAAACATTAGGTTTTACTTATTAAACTATAAACTCCCGTGTTTGTACAAACAAATAATTTGTTACAAAATGATTTATAAACAATTTATTGAAATATAAAGTAATCCGTTGGCGGTAATGCGTATGCGTATGTAGACAAAAGCCATATTTTGCTCGGTAATGCGTCTTAGTATCGAGGCCTATCGTCAGTTGTGACGTAGCCGGTGTATGTATAGAATGAGACCACTCTAGAACAAAGGTATGGACCCAGCATAGACAGTATCCACATATTAGGTCGTCATGATACAAGAAAGGGAACCACTCTAGAAAAAAGGTATGGACCCAGCAAAAACAGTATCCACATATCAGGTCGTCATGATACAAGAGGGGGAACCACTCTAGAAAAATGGTACGGACCCAGCTTAAACAGTATCCACATATCAAGTCGTCATAATACAAGAAGGGAAACCACTCTAGAAAAAAGGTATGGACCCAACATAAACAGTATCCACATATCAAGACGTCATGATACAAGAAGGGGGAACCACTCTAGACAAATGATATGGACCCAGCATAAACAGTATCCACATATCAAGTCGTCAGGTCGTCATGATACAAGAAGGGTTATCACTCTAGAAGAAAGGTATGGATCTTGCACAAACAGTATTCCACTTATCAACTCGTCATGATACAGGAAGGGGAACTATACTAGCCTTGATGTAGACTGGCACAATCCTCTAATGTTATCCGACATCTCTTATAGCTACACTATCTCGATATCCAACATCTCTTTTAACTACACTATCTCGCTATCAAACATCTCTTATAACCACATTTTCTCGCTATCCAACATCTCTTATAACTACACTATCTCGCATCCAACATCTATTATATAACTACCTTATCTCGCATGTAACATCTCTTATAACTACACTATCTCGCTATCCAACACCTATTATATAACTACATTATCTCGCATGCAACATCTCTTATAACTACGCTATCTCGCTATCCAACATCTCTTATATAACTACATTGTCTCGCATCCAACATCTCAAATAACAACACTATCTCGATATTCAACATATTTTATAACTACACTATCTCGCTATCCAACATCTCTTATAACTACACTATCTCGCTATCCAACAGCTCTTATAACTACACTATCACGCTATCCAACATCTTTTATAACCACATTATCTCGCAATCCAACATCTCTTATAACTACACTATCTCGCTATCAAACATCTCTTATAACCACATTATCTCGCAATCCAACATCTCTTATAACTACACTATCTCGCAATCCAAAAGCTCTTATAACTACACTATCTCGCTATCCAACATCTCTTATAACTACACTATCTCGTTATCCAACATCTCTTATAACTACACTATCTCGCTATCCAACATCTCTTATATAACTACACTATCTCGCTATCCAACATATCTTATATCTACACTATCTCGTTATCCAACATCTCTTATAACTACACTATCTCGCACCCAACATCTATTATATAACTACCTTATCTCGCATGCAACATCTCTTATAACAACACTATCTCGCTATCCATCATCTATTATATAACTACATTATCTCGCATGCATTATCTCTTATAGCTACGCTATCTCGCTATCCAACATCTCTTTAATAACTACATTGTCTCGTATCCAACATCTCTTATAACTACACTATCTCGCTATCCAACATCTCTTATAACTATATTATCTCGCTATCCAACATCTGTTATAACTACCTTATCTCGCTATCCAACATCTCTTATAACTACACTATCTCGATATCCAACATCTTTTATAACTACACTATCTCGCTATCCAACATCTCTTAAAACCACATTATCTCGCAATCCAACATCTCTTATAACTACACTATCTCGCTATCCAACAGCTCTTATAACTACACTATCTCGCTATCCAACATCTCTTATAACTACACTATCTCGCTATCCAACATCTCTTATAACCACATTATCTCGCAATCCAACATCTCTTATAACTACACTATCTCGCAATCCAAAAGCTCTTATAACTACACTATCTCGCTATCCAACATCTCTTATAACTACACTATCTCGTTATCCAACATCTCTTATAACTACACTATCTCGCATCCAACATCTATTATATAACTACCTTATGTCGCATGCAACATCTCTTATAACTACACTATCTCGCTATCCAACATTTATTATATAACTACATTATCTCGCATGCAACATCTCTTATAACTACGCTATCTCGCTATCCAACATCTCTTATATAACTACATTGTCTCGCATCCAACATCTTTTATAACTACACTATCTCGCTATCCAACATATCTTATAACTATATTATTTCGCTATCCAACATCTGTTATAACTACACTATCTCGCTATCCAACATCTCTTAAAACTACATTATCTCGCTATCTAACATCTCTGATAACTAAACTATCTCCTATCCAATATCTCTTATAACTACACTATCTCTCTATCCAATATCTCTTATAACTACACTATCTCGCTATCCAACCTCTCTTATAACTACACTATCTCGCTATCCAACCTCTCTTATAACTACACTATCTCGCTATCCAACATCTCTTATAACTACATTATCTCGCTATTCAACATCTCTTATAACTACACTATCTCGCTATCCAACATCTCTTATATAACTACATTGTCTCGCATCCAACATCTCAAATAACAACACTATCTCGATATTCAACATTTTTTATAACTACACTATCTCGCTATCCAACATCTCTTATAACTACACTATCTCGCTATCCAACAGCTCTTATAACTACACTATCACGCTATCCAACATCTTTTATAACCACATTATCTCGCAATCCAACATCTCTTATAACTACACTATCTCGCTATCCAACATCTCTTATAACCACATTATCTCGCAATCCAACATCTCTTATAACTACACTATCTCGCAATCCAAAAGCTCTTATAACTACACTATCTCGCTATCCAACATCTCTTATAACTACACTATCTCGTTATCCAACATCTCTTATAACTACACTATCTCGCTATCCAACATCTCTTATATAACTACACTATCTCGCTATCCAACATATCTTATATCTACACTATCTCGTTATCCAACATCTCTTATAACTACACTATCTCGCACCCAACATCTATTATATAACTACCTTATCTCGCATGCAACATCTCTTATAACAACACTATCTCGCTATCCATCATCTATTATATAACTACATTATCTCGCATGCATTATCTCTTATAGCTACGCTATCTCGCTATCCAACATCTCTTTAATAACTACATTGTCTCGTATCCAACATCTCTTATAACTACACTATCTCGCTATCCAACATCTCTTATAACTATATTATCTCGCTATCCAACATCTGTTATAACTACCTTATCTCGCTATCCAACATCTCTTATAACTACACTATCTCGATATCCAACATCTTTTATAACTACACTATCTCGCTATCCAACATCTCTTAAAACCACATTATCTCGCAATCCAACATCTCTTATAACTACACTATCTCGCTATCCAACAGCTCTTATAACTACACTATCTCGCTATCCAACATCTCTTATAACTACACTATCTCGCTATCCAACATCTCTTATAACCACATTATCTCGCAATCCAACATCTCTTATAACTACACTATCTCGCAATCCAAAAGCTCTTATAACTACACTATCTCGCTATCCAACATCTCTTATAACTACACTATCTCGTTATCCAACATCTCTTATAACTACACTATCTCGCATCCAACATCTATTATATAACTACCTTATGTCGCATGCAACATCTCTTATAACTACACTATCTCGCTATCCAACATTTATTATATAACTACATTATCTCGCATGCAACATCTCTTATAACTACGCTATCTCGCTATCCAACATCTCTTATATAACTACATTGTCTCGCATCCAACATCTTTTATAACTACACTATCTCGCTATCCAACATATCTTATAACTATATTATTTCGCTATCCAACATCTGTTATAACTACACTATCTCGCTATCCAACATCTCTTAAAACTACATTATCTCGCTATCTAACATCTCTGATAACTAAACTATCTCCTATCCAATATCTCTTATAACTACACTATCTCTCTATCCAATATCTCTTATAACTACACTATCTCGCTATCCAACCTCTCTTATAACTACACTATCTCGCTATCCAACCTCTCTTATAACTACACTATCTCGCTATCCAACATCTCTTATAACTACATTATCTCGCTATTCAACATCTCTTATAACTACACTATCTCGATATCCAACATCTCTTATAACTACACTATCTCGATATCCAACATCTCTTATAACTACACAATCTCGCATCCAATATATGTTATAACTACACTATCCCGCTATCCAACATGTATTATAACTACATTATCTCGCTATCCAACATTTCTTATAACTACACTATCTCGCTATCCAACATCTCTTATATAACTACACTATCTCGCTATCCAACATCTCTTATTTCTACACTATCTCGCTGACAGATGAAATGTTTTAACCTTGCATTCTTATATCTTATTTGAACATCAGGAATTCGTCATGAGAGATGAAGACAACAAGACAGAGAGGAATGTTTATTTTTATTTTCAAAATGTAATGTAAATACATTTTGCATATGTTAATTAATGTACAATCCAGTCAGTGTTCATGATGCACATTACCAAAGACGATATCCTACATTCCGTAGCCATCAGTAGGAGAGTAGCGTATACTACAATCAGTAGCCATCAGTATGAGATCATTGTATACTACAATCAGTAGCCATCAGTATGAGAGTAGCGTATACTACAATCAGTAGCTATCAGTATGAGAGTATTGTATACTGCAATCAGTAGCCATCAGTAGGAGAGTAACGTTTACTACAATCAGTAGCCATCAGTGTGAGACTATTGTATACTACAATCAATAGCCGTCAGTAGGAGTGTAGCGTATACTACAATCAGTAGCAAGCAGTATCAGTGTATTGTATACTACAATCAGTAGCCATCAGTATGAGAGTATTATATAATACAATCAGTAACCATCAGTATGAGAGTATTGTATACTACAATCAGTAGCCGTCAGTATGAGAGTAGTGTATACTAAAATCAGTAATCATCAATATGTGAGTATTGTTTATTACAATCAGTAGCCATCAGTATGAGAGTATTGTATACTACAATCAGTAGCCATCAGTATGAGAGTAGCGTATATTACAATCAGTAGCCATCAGTATGAGAGTATTGTATACTACAATCAGTAACCATCAGTATGAGAGTATTGTATACTACAATCAGTAACCATCAGTATGAGAGTATTGTATATTACAA
This sequence comes from Cyrtodaria siliqua, assembly GCA_037043455.1. Lineage (NCBI taxonomy): Eukaryota > Metazoa > Mollusca > Bivalvia > Adapedonta > Hiatellidae > Cyrtodaria > Cyrtodaria siliqua. The sequence goes on along the minus strand of JAWPHD010002128.1, from coordinate 98,571 downwards.
TCAGTAGCCATCAATATGAAAGTATTGTACTACAGCAAATGTAACTGGTGTACATTTATCTTCGTAATATATTTGTAACGAGTTTATACATATAAGTAGATACCCATCGTACACTAACGTGCCATGTAATAAACATAGAATCAAATGAACTATGGATTCTGTCTGTAAAATGAACTTTTTATTTCATACCTGTAAAGTTCTAAGTAAACGTTGTATTTTTAGTTTCTACATTTAAATTCCAACTTTATATTTTCGTTATTAATAGAACAGAACAAATAACTTTTTTTTCCACCATTCATGAGCTGTGTAAAATATGTTTCGCAAACACGTGTAAATAACCTAAACAGTACTGTTTTAATTTAATAGTAAGTTAAATAAAATCGTGTGATAAATAGTGTATGACTCATTGACTTTAACTGTTAGCTGTATCTTCCCATAGTACACATATGGACTATGTAAAAAAAGTAATTGGACTCCAGATCTACTGAATACAGATTTCCGGGACTCTAGAAAAGCAGATGGAGTACAACATGAAACTAATATTTTGAATTCAAGCAATTGTTTTGAGTACATAGTGGAAATATGGGATTGTCATATGGTTAAAAAGACAGAAAGAGATTGGTTAGATGTATAATATGAGTTCGTTGTGCGTTCGTTGTGCGTCTCTTGTCCGATAAGGTCATCTCTCATATAGACAACTGTATGTGGCTCTGGTATTGCAAGCTATTTCTATACATGTAAAATTTGGTGAAACTTGGCAAAGGTTTCGGAGGAAAAATACTGTAAGCATATACGAAAGACGACAGCGGACAGAGATCAAGATGCTCACTTTGTGCCTTTGGCTCAGGTGAGCTATCATATCATGCATCCTATAGATTTAACGGTCAAGTGACAAATACATAAATAAAGATGGAAATAAATATGTTGATAACTTAAGCCGTTCTTAAACTTAAACTTAAGTGTGCTCTATTATGGAATGCACACTTTGTAAATTTGATTCAACAACAAAATGTAAAGAAAAGACGTAAAGGGGCGGACGGTCATTATATTACGGTTCACTTTACATTATCCAGGAATATACATATCTTGAGTTTACCTCTTTGTTTCTTTTAAAAAGAGGCCCAAGTTGCAATTATATTCTGTATGTATTTATACTGAATATATGTCGACCAACTTCACATGCGTCTTTTTTTGTTAATTTTATCAACATGGAGTTACTATTCTGTAACGTTTTTATTTTCTTTAAGTTTCGTTGAAGTATCTAAATTGCCAATTTTCACAAGAACGACGTTTTGTATCAGATTTAACCAATACATTTTTGTTTAAATTCACCCAATAAATACATAAATGTAGGATTAAAATCCCCAAATGTGAAGATGCTTCAAAAGTTGCTTCAATTTTATTTATTTTTTTCATGTAAAGCTGATCGACTAGTGGTTTGCACAAAGTGTAATGATTATACAAACTATCCTAGATTTGAACGTATAGTTAGTGATCTTTCCTTAAAATAAGGACGATATATGTAAAACTACAAAATAATATGAGAGCGCATAATACAGTTAATCTTGTTTTTAGCAGAACCTTTATCCACTTTTCAGTATTTATTAACACATATTACAACGCTCACAGAAACAGCAAATATGCGAGACTGTTCAAGTTACATAAGTCTGAGTATTCAGCTGAGATTACCGTATACTCCGTTAATACAAATAGTATACAGTAAACAACATACAAATTCATCCGGAGTACATACTGATTTTGATATGAAAATATATTATAACAAATAAATACGTGCATGAGCCAATCTAAGTAAATATACCTGGAGATTTCCTAATGTTACGGGTAACTGACCTAAGATTGAGTACCAAACATTTCATATATTCGTGTATGCCGCTTGAACATGTTTTATCTTTGAACTGTAAGTGAAATGTTTACTTAACCTGTATTCTAACACGACCCGCGCAGTCTTTCATATACACAAAGAAGAAAAACAACTGTATGTTGTATGGTCGGTGACATTTCCTTTGATGAATGCAGAGCATTAAATCGTTTAATTTAGGGTAACTAAATGGGCGTGGCTATACCGTACTACAACTACCAGATATTGGAATTTAGAGTACAGTCACTAGGACGTCACAGTGTTACTAAATAGTACACCATGCTACAAAAAAAGATAGAGTATGTCTCAGCTCGTTGGTTATTTAAACACCTCTCGCCCATCTCGGTGTTTAAATAAGCCAACTCGCTGAGACCATGCAGACTCTATCTATTACTTATTCTACGATAAAATACGGCTGTTCCATTAATTCCCCGCGTATATTTCATACGTTGGAAGCGCCACGTTACATGACGTCACTTGGTAAATATACGTCACGAAGACAACATCTACAGTAATTTTAATGAAATGTTAATTACAACAAATGTGCCATACTCCCAAACATTGCACATCCGCGATATAAACGCATCACATGCATCACAACGAGGGCCGTTCAAATATTACGTGGACGTTTTTAATAGTTATTACACTTTTATAAATCAAGTAAATTAAATTATATAACAATAAAGGTTTACATTTTCACTTTCATATCAGTAAATTTTTTAAAATTATTTGAAACAGATTTCTAGAAATACGAGTTCGAAATGGTGTGAAAAAAGAAGGTTAACAATTGACACGATTTTCACAGTTTTAAAAACAAAACAGGTTGTTGGAAGGGATTTCATTCGGTGGGTGGGTTCATGTTTCCTGTTGAATGCATTTCTAAAATAAAAATTCCTCAAGACATATTTTGCATATTTGAATGTTTGAGTTATTATTATTATTATTATGCCATGTTTATATAGCACTCTTTTCATATATAACATACGTTCAAAAGTGCTTTACAAGTAAAACAATAATACATTCACACACATTCAAAACTAAAAAAAATAACAATACATGTATTAACTCTAAGATATGCGAAGATATTAAGTGGTAAAATATAAAACAACATTTAGATTATATTGCTAAGATAAAGTTAAGACATTATTATTATACTGACTAAAATTAAAATCCATGTTTAAAATATAGTACTGTCATAATAAGATGATAAAGCAATGGTAATCATTTATGTAATAAACCAGCTCAAAATACACATCAGCCACTATATATCATTAAAAAGAAATGAGTTTTCAGTGATCTCTTAAAAGAGTCAAGTGTGTTGGAATTCCGGATTCCCACTGGAAGCGCGTTCCACAACTTTGGAGCAGCAGTTGCAAAGCTACGGTCACCGTATGTAACTGTACGAGATCTTGGTACTACCAGAGGCAGAGTGTCACTTTGGGATCTTAAGTCACGCTGTGGTCTATACACCTTTAACATGTTTTTGATGTAGCTTGGAGATTGGTCATTTAAGGCTTTATAGATGTGACTCAATATTTTAAAGTCAATCCGGTATTGCACTGGGAGCCAGTGAAGCTCCTTTAACACTGGTGTGATGTGGCTGAAACGAGACTTCCTAGTAATGATACGAGCTGCTGTATTTTGAACTGTTTGAAGTTTGTTCAAAATTGTCTTAGGTAGACCGCTAAGCAGGGAGTTACAATAGTCAAGTGTGGATGTAACAAGGGAATTTACAAGGGTTTAGGTTGCATCAATGGTTAGATATTGTCTAATGTGACCTATTTGTCGTAACTGGGCGTAACACGACCTACAAACAGCATTCACCTGTTGTTCCATGTCCATTTTGGAATCGAGAAATGCTCCCAGATTTCTAACACATGATGATGGTTTTATCTCAGAGTCTCCAACTTTAATAGATATGTCAGATATACACTCCACATTGCGCTTGGAGCAAAACAATGTAAGTTCTGTTTTGTCTGCATTTGGTTTTAGCATATTGTGGTGCATCCAGGGGATAATATCATTGAGACAGGCTTCAACACGCCGTATAACTTCAACTTGAGAAATTTTGTCTAAAGGTTCAAATGATAAGTATATCTGAGAGTCATCAGCATAGAAATGATGATTAAGTCCATGGTTTCTACAAATTGCCCCTACGGGTTTGGTATACATGATATAGTTTTTGGGCCCCAAGACCGATCCTTGTGGTACACTGTATTTCATAAGCACTGGATTGGATAGTTCGCCGTCAATGCACAGTTTGATAACGATCACTTAGATAGGATGTCATCCATGCTAGTGGCTTACCGGCTATTCCAAAGTCATGTTCAAGGCGATAGAGTAGTGTGCTATGATCGATGGTGTCAAATGCAGCAGAGAGATCCAGTAATACTAAGATAGTAACCTTGTTCTGGTCTAAAGACTGGGGGATGTCTCATTCCTTTTTTGTTTTTGTTTTATAAACCCACTGTAGCCGCCACGGAGCACATCATTTGTGTGCTATGGCTTCGCCGTGAAAAACGAAAACAACCTAACGTTATAAATGATGAAAAATGCTAGAAATAACAGACGCAATTGTTATTTTATTATTTTATTGTATTATTCATGTTTTGCATTAAATAACTATTTTACAGCATTGTTAAATAATTACGTTTTATAAGTATGTCATAACTTCGGAAAGAGATCACACGAATTTGATCGAGATTAGCATTAATATTCAAAATATTTAGAAAACAAATAGCATTTTCATTCCAAAAGAAATGTTTATTGAAAATATATCGGTATTCTTAATTTATTAACATATATATTTTGAAGAAAATATCTAAGATTTTAAAAATTTATGTTTTTGTATTTAATTTTTGTATTAAACATTTTGTTTTATTAAAAGGTCCTATTCATTAATATTTTAGTAACATTTTAGTACTCCGTGTTTTTTTCTGACGTCGTCAGTTTCAACTTAAAAGCAAGGACGTGTTTGTCTACTAATTTATATTTATAATAGTTGTCCTTGTTCAATATTTATAAAATTTCATAATTGTAATTTTGAAATACCAGTGACAATGCTACTTTAGTTTTGTGTAGTTTTGCCGATAATTTTGCTTTTATGTAGCAATTCCAGAAATGCAGTTATGAAATAAAGACGTCACATTTTGGACTGCTCCGTAAATTGGTTTCTCGCCCTATCATTGCAACATAACTAGACATGGTATAGATATTTTGTTTTTTAATCATTTGATTTCTTATGAGTTGAATTACAACATGTGATTCTTAAAGGTTTACGTCAATAAATGAGTGCGATATCGAAATAGTCCACGTATTTTTGAACAGCCCTCGTAACATTAAGCATCTTGACTGAGAACGTTTGACGTCAATGACGTAAGCAATGACTTAAATAGTTAATCACGTGACTTCTAGTCTATTTAAACATACTGTACCGCGCAGAACTTTGCATACGGGGGCGCCCAATGGAACAGCTTGTAAACATAGCAGCCTGATTACCTTGAGCTCCAAGATAATATATAGTGCCCCCACAATAGCCTAAACAATGGGGTTATTGTTGTGCTTGAATCGAAATAATAAATACATACCTGTATTTTATCGGTGAATAAAATACAGTTAGTCGTTTGGATACGAGTAATTAAATTAACGTGCAATCAATCACAGATAAGACTCCTGGAACCATTCAACTATTACTGGGTTCCGGTATTCTTGTCATCTGTATGTGTAGGCTGGCTGATAACATACTTATTGCTAAAAGTGAGTTTCGTCAGTGTGTTCTTGGGCAAGACATATTCACCTTGCCTCGTCCATCGAATTGGAAAGTGATTGAAAGTAAACCTTGTGGTCCCGTGTATCGCAGCTTAACTACCATCAGAGCACTTTAAAGGAAGTACATCGGGATTGGTGTTATTTTTAGAACTGTTTTAGAACTGTTCAAGTATATTATTTATGTATTTAATTGAAATAAAAACCTACATGAAAATGAACTATATAAAACACCAAAAGAAATTACGTTGAACATATAAAATAAAATACCCGAAGAAGACCCGAAGAAGGTATTTCCTAACTATGGTGACGCGCCCAGAATAGCTGTTTTAACATTGGCGGTAAATTAAATCGCTATGTATTGCAACGCGAGCGTCATGTGTAGATATGTAGACAGCTATTTATAACTTGGGGATTTCTCTATGTACTTTTAAGACTTAAATTATAAATGTTAATTCATACTTTTCTATGTTTTTAAACAAATAATCCCCAAAGTCTGATGTACTCCATTTAAAAAACCAAAGCAACCTATTCTAAACTAAGAGTAGGACACGGTTCCCGGATTCTTATATACCCTTGCCCATCCCCAACCCCCACCCTAAACCCATCTCTCTCTCTCTCTCTCTCTCTCTCTCTCTCTCTCTCTCTCTCTCTCTCTGGGACAGCTCTAAATAACCTATTTGTTTACGAGCCATTATACAACATTCAATTCGTTATGCGTGTGTATCAATAGTCTATGTTACATGTAATCACACATAAAGTAACACATTTCAAGACAGGCAAAACAATCGGGTAAATCCAGTAAATAAATAGGTGGCATAAATGAAATGAATATGACTGAATATTGCGCAAACTACAATATTATATTTACTTCATTTATATTGACCTTTACCTAACTTTTCAAACGGTTTAAGCTTCTCGCCACGTCTAAGTTTAGCATTTACAAAAATAATCATGACTGAATCTATAATGCTAGGGTTTTATTTGTCTATAAACGCGTTCACACTGCTGCTTTTCATATGAATAGAGTGTGTTCATCTTATTTGATATGAAACACTTTGACAACGTTGCCTCTCATTCCCACATATAGTTTATCCTCGATATCAGAGTATGTGAGTGAGTATGGAGAGGTCACTCCAAGTTCCTGTCCCAGTAGTATCTGTATCTTGGTACACTCGGCTGTAATCCGGTGGACGTTACTGGAACCGTAGCCACATACATACACTGTCCCTGCCCTGTCTATAGCCAGACCATATGGTTGTTTCAGGTTATCATCCTTGTAGACTGCCTTCATGGTACCGTCCATCGTCATACACATCACTGTGTGCTTGGTGTTATCAGACACGTACATGGCTGTCTTATCTGGGTTGATCGCTATGTACCTCGGATCAATAAACAGTTGTGCACCGTTGGAATCTTTATTCAGACTCCTCAACACAGACCCGTTCATGTCCATCATTTCAACTTTACCTGGTCTCACAAATGTCACTATAAGTGTCCCGTCACTGTGTACAAGTCCAAAACACTGACCATTTGTCTTTATCTCTCGACCCTTGGACAAGGAGGATGACCTTGTAGACAGGAGCTGGATCTTCTTCTCCTCCCAGACTGTCACGGCTACTTGACTGTTGTCGATCATAGTTACGTCCCACGGCCAAGATATCAGTTGTACTTCAGACGTTACCTTGTTTTGTTTCATGTCCACTAGTTTGACCTTCTTGTTGTTACAGTCAGCAATGACGAGTTGGTTGTTGGGTAGCAGGCATGATCCCGTGATATGGTAGGCTCTGGAGACGATGGATGATTTAACATCAAGGTCGGCAACATGGGCAGGTGTAGCTGATTTCCGCAACGACACAGGTGCTGGTGAAATGGATTTATGCAACACAGGTAGCATCTCTAACTGTCCTAACACTTTATGGTTACCCTCGACAGAAGATGACTGTTCCATTTTAGTAAACGTATACCTTCTGATTGTGTTGTCTGCCTCTATTTTTCTCTGACTGTCTTCTAATGTTTGTATTTGATTGGTCGCGTTTATCACTTCTACAAAACATTGACTGTTTTGATTCGTTTGTTGCAATTTTTCAAGTTTAGTCGTCATTGATCGAATTTCAGATATTACGGCGTTGCTTGTGTCAGAAATAGAGCTCATCATCTTAAAATCCTCATCTCTGATCACTGTAATCAATTTCTCTACTTCTTCCTTCGCTTTGGAGTGGTATGTTTCAATTTCCTCCACATGTTTCTTTGACAGACTCAATGTACGGCCATATTGTTGTTCTAGTTCATTTAATTTCTTCATTAACTCTTTATATTGGAGACTCTGAACAATTCCTTCAGATACGTCGGATAATTTGCTTATCGTACAGCCTATATGGCCAATCTTCACACATCGCTGGCATCCTAGCTGGTCGTGTGATTTGCAGAAAAAGCTAATAATCTCACCTTTATGTCGAGCGCACGGCTCCGTGCACGTGTCAATCGTCGTAGACGAAGGCTTGATCTTAGGCATTTGGGACTTGTCCTGAAGCACATGGTGTTTGTAGGCCTTTGCTCTCAAGTGGTGCTTAAAACAGGCGCCACACAGATATTCACGACAGTCGTTACAGTATCCCACAGCAGGTAGTTGTTCATCATCCCCACCACACGACTGACAGAAAATGTCGGACGTTTTTTGTGATCCCACTTCTATGGATGCCATTTTGATGTTCTGCACAAATATATGCATAAATGTGAAAAAAGAACACTGATGATAATTTCAAACTCAATGTGCAATATTATCTTTTTGTTGATAAAGACAGTCCAACCATTACAACAATACTTATGGGTGATTTGTATAGTATGCGTGTTTATTACATAAGCAATATGTTAATAAACAATACCATATTGTTGCTAGTTTTGAAAAGACACACATTACTATTGAAATAGATAGCAAGCATTATTAATTAACCTCCTTTATTAATCCAGTGTTACAAGTTGGACTTGGAACCTGCCTGCATATAATTAACTACTATTTGAAGATGTCAGTTCCTCGTTTATCCGCCATAGGTTTACATATATTACACATTTGATGTATTATAATGAACAATTGAACTATTAAAATAAGTGTCATTTATCAATACAGATTTTTAAAAAATACAGATTATGTAGAAAGACAACGGGACGTTAAAAAGAGGCACCGGCTATCCTTGATGTTTAATTACTTAACTCGAGGCATTCCCACTGCTGTTTATATTAACTTTAAACAAAATTGTCACTAGCTCGTTCTAAACATATGTATTATAAATCACCCCACTCCATTGCTCGTTTTATTAACAATTAAAAATAAGAGATGTGTCCATTTACCATTTGAAAGAACGTGGTAGAGGACCATAAGCTTATGCTACATGCAACAAAACAGACCTCTATGCCTTGTGGTTTAAGAAAACATGTGACCCAGTGTCACCATACGAACAAATTCGGTAGAGGATCATAAGCTCATACCGCATGAACATTATGAGACCTTCAGGCCTGGCCCGTGTAGTTTCAGAGACGATTTCCCTATATAACTGTATGCATAACTCTGACCCTTGGGTGGGACCAGGGTCACCAACTGTAAAACTTGATAGAGGACCATAAACTTATGTCATATGCAAAATATTAGACCATAGATATTGTTGTTTCAGAGAAGAATATTTGTTAAAGGTTTCCCTATGCATTACATGGTCCGAGTATTAACTTTCATACCCCATCCAACCCCTTCTCCAAGAAGCGGAAACGGGGCTGGCTGGGGTATGAAATAAAATGTTAATTTCGACTTACAAAGTTTGCATTTTGTAAAACTAAAACATTTATTACGTAATTTATCGCATTTTTCTTCAGTAAAAAATGTTTTTAAGCATGTTTTGTTGTCGCAATATCCGTTATAAAATTCAGCTAATATAAGCTTTCCCATTGCTTAATTGAATGACGGCGGGACCACGTAATGTAACTCTTTGTACAAGAGGCCCAAGAGGGCCTGTAGACGCTCTACTGGCAAAACGGCTCTTATATCAAGGGTTGTCAACATAAAATTCCCATCAGTACTTATTTTAAAACATTGCAAAAACAACACCTGGTAATCATGGACAATAAGTCTGCTGTGTCTAGTCTGGAAAGGGTATTTTTTATTTTGTGCCACTTTCTTCTATGAATGAAGTAACTACAGATTTATGGAAAATACAATACAGCATTTTTAACAAATCAAGGGCCATAACTCTGTCGTTACTTAACGATCTAGCTGGTTTTCGAACTTTTCCAAGATTTCATTAATATACCGCGCTTTGCACAACTAGACATGATACTGAGGCTTCCTGCCGAATTTCGTAGAAATCCAACAATCCGTTTAGGAGGAGTAGCGCCATCAATAAATTTAAAGTAAATGTCAAAGGGCCATAACGCCGTCAAAAAATCAGCGAACTGAAACAAAAGCGTGATATGCACAACTGGACATCTTACCAATGCTTCCTGCCAAGTTTCGTCCAAATGCAACATTAGGAGGAGTAGCGCCGACAAGAAATTTAAAGTAAAAATATCAAGTGACCGTAACTCCATCAAAAAATAACGAACCGGATGAAAACTCAATAGGCACAACTAGAAATCACAGCAATGCTTTCTGCTAAGTTTCGTCAAATCCTGCACGCCGTTATCAAAAAAAAAAGTAATTAAAAAACCTAAACAAGAGGCACAAAAGGGCCTGTAGACGCTCTACCGGCTAAAGATAAAGTTTATGTATAATGGGCCATAAATCTTTCAAATATCATTCAACCGGAACATGGTGATGATATACGCAACTCGGCTTGGTACTGATCATCCCAGACAAGTTTCTTTGCAATCCAGCCAAAGGTTCAGGAGAACTAGTCTGTATAATGTTAGTGTATTAAAACCTTTAAGGGATGATAACCCTGCCAAAATTCATTCAACAATAACATGGCAATTGTAGTTGCAATTAGCCTTGATACTGATCATCCTTGTCGAGTTTCGTGGAAATCCAGCCAGGGATTCAGGAGAACTAGCCCGGAAAATGTTTGTGTATCAAAAACTTTAAAGGACCATAACTCCATCAACAATCTGTAAACCGGAAGGCGACGATGATATACACAATTAGGTTTGGTGCTGATCATCGTTTCGCTGCAATCTGGTGGTTCAGGAGAACTAGTCCAGACAAAATTTGTGTATTAAAACCTAGCATTTTTAGCTAAATCAGGGGCCATAAATCCATTGTACTGGACCGTTCTGGCTGGTTTACCAACTAGTTTGAGGTTTTATTGATAGTAACAATATGGAAAAGGTTGGTAAAGATCGGATGAAAAATGAAGGCTCTATCGTCTTAACATGGCAAAATATAGCATTTTTAAATAAATCAAGGGCCATAGCTCCGCTGTTACTAAGCCGATCTGGTTGGTTCTCGAACTTTTACGAGCTTTTATTGATATTAACAATCTGGTAAAGTTTGGTAAAGATCGGATTAATAATGAAGGCCCTATCGTCTTAACGAGGCAAAATATAGCATTTTTAACTAAATCAAGGCCGTAACTCCGCTGCTATATAGTCCGATCTGGCTGGTTTTCGAACTTTTACGAGCTTTCACTGATATGAAGTTTGGTAAAGATCGAATTAAAAATGAAGGCCCTATCTTCTTAACGAGACAAAAGTTAACGACGGACGACGGACAACGGACGGACGTACGGACGACGGACAATTTGGCCATTGGCCGGCATAGGCCAGTAGAGCTAAAAACTGGAGTATATGGATGGATAATGAATCAGGCAACTTGTTTAAGCTTTTTAAGCTTTTATTGATATTAACATTCTAAACAATTTTGGTAAAGATCAGATAAAAAAAGAAGTAGCTACGGATTTAACAAAGGGGAATACAATAAAGCATTTTTCAATAAATCAAGGGCCATAACTCTGTCGTTACTAACAAGATCTAGCTGTTTTGATTGACAGCGATTTGCACTCGACGCTTCCTGTAATATTAATCATAATAATAATAATGATAATAAATTGAGTCTAGGTCATCTCACACCGTATAATCGGCAATCAAAAAGTCGGGCGTTTGTTCAAATCGTTCCAATTTTTGCGCGATTACGAAACGGTAGGTATTTTTATTTTACCTTTAGCTATGCATATTGATTGATATTAACAAACATTAAACATTTAGAATGCTAGTATGTTTAGATATGTTTGCAGATTATGTCAACTCGCTTTAGTCCATATTAATGGAAAATAGTCGAGTTATTGTCTGTCAACATAAGACGGTTTACACAAGAACCACAATTTACACACTTTCAAGCCAAAACTCGCCCCTTTGCACATAGTTCTGTTCTTTTTTCACAATACCAATTAAATCTAAAACCATTGGAGAGCACAATTGTGAAGTTTTTGAGTTTTCCACCTAGTAGTATAGGAGATATTAACGTTTCTTTGAACGAGATGAAGAACATTTGGCAGTCGTTGCAGTCGGTAAGTATTGGAAATGGACCGTCGACGAAGTCCGAACTAGACTATCGTTGGCGTCGGCATATTTTAATAAAAAATGTCTCATTTTAATGCGTGGTATTTGTTATATTTCAAAATCAGTGTCAACAAATGGTAACAAATGTTGAAGTGAATAGTAAACATAATACTAAATAGTGTTTCACATTGCATGACTTGTTTGAGTTCTACAAAATCCATATAGTTACGTTGTATTAATTGCATGATTCATATATTCATATTTAGTAGTATTGTCCAAAATACATAAATGTAGTGACTCCAGATAACAAATGTTAACGTCAATAACACAGTAAACGTATATATCTATATGCGTATGCTATTCAGTGTTTGCTATTCAGTCATCAGTTTCATATTGTCTAGATCGTATTTTGTAAAGACAGCAACTTGCGATATAGTTTTCTTAAAGGCACTACGATAGGTCGGTATATACATAGCGACTATCGTTCATCAGGTACATCTGGTTAGTTATGTATCCTTACCGTATATAATAGGTTAAGTCTCCATCTGTCTGTCTGTCCGTCCGTACACAAAATGCAACACACTATGATAACAGATTAACGCTTCAATGTTCAACACATTTACATGTGTATCCATGACAATGAAGGACTCAAAGCCATGTCTTATTTTAGTGCCGATCATGGCCTTATCAAAGCGACTTACAGCTGACCTTTCCCCATTGGTACAACTTATACTGAATCATGCTTTATCTTACAGCGCGCGGTAGGTGATTAAACTGAAACACGGTAATTTGAAGTTGTATCAACATGATCAAGTATTGGAATTAGCATCTCGATTTGCAGTTATTACAAAAACTAAGTGATGCCGCGAGTTTACACGAAACAATGTATCTCCTTAATATGTATAGTGGCAACCAATTCTTCAGTAGTTTAAAACTATTTTTATGCCCAAATCACCATTAAACATATATAGCGTTAGCCATGTCCGTCCGTCTGTCCATCCGAGTGTCTGTCCATCCCGAAAAGTGAGTGTGTCTATCTTCTTCCTCAGTTTTTAAACGATTGTTTCGAGACATTACAGGATGCTTATCTATGATTTAAAGATAGCATATTGATTCCGCGTTAAAATGACCTTGTATTATCGGAGTTTTTTTGTCAAATTTTACGTTAAACTAGTTTGTGTGTCTATATTCTCCCACTGTTTTCAACCGCTTGTTATGAAACTTTGCACGATGCTTACCTATGATGTCAAGATGTGCATATCGATTCCGCATACAAAATGACTTTGTATTACCTGAGTTACGGCCCTTTTGTGACAGACTTTACGGTTCTCGCTGATTTCTTAGGAGTTGGGGCATCCATGTCCAATGAACACTTTTCTAATAATTTATGAGTTGGACTTATGATTTTTTTCTTACATTAGTGTGTGTTCCGAATAAAATATTTAAACAAGAGAGTAATGACCTTGAAGCTCAACTGCTAGGTTTTAAATAGCTAGATCAACATTACTGTGAAGTTTCATGAAAATCCGTCAAGTAGTTTCAGAGGAGTAGTCGCCTCACACCTTTTCTATAGAACTCTATGTAAACAAAGATGGCCGCTGGCAGCCATGTTTAACGTTGAATCAAAATAATTTTCGACAATGACCAACCTCATGCTATGCTGATCATTTTAGTTTTCAAAAAGTAGTCGCTACAAACTTGTTTATTAAAACTATATTTTTAGCTTTGGCTGCCATCTTGGATTTCACATCTACGTGCATTTTTGCTAGGACCAACTAGACATCATGGGCAACATTTCTGTAAAGTTTCATGAAAATCCATCCAGTAGTTTCAGCAGTAGTCGCTAAACGATAAGTTTTTGGACAGACGGACGGACGGATTAACGACGGAGAGCGCACCACGGCATAAGCTCTGCTGATCTTTGATCAGTAGAGCTAAAATTGACTGCAACGCTTGCTCCAATACGCCATTCCAGTGTTTACCCCATGCCTTTTAAAGGGACTGGTTGCGATCTGAATGAGTAATTGATGCCCATACAAATGCAAGAGAAAAATCAACATTAATATGCTTCAGCTTCATATTAAATGTGTAGATGCATTAAATAAGCTGTATATTAATCTCGGTTGAATTATTATATATGAAAGTCAAAAACTGTATTTGTTGATCATCGATCAACAGCATTAATTTATATGTGGTTTATATTGTTCACAGTTTACGTATTATTAAATGAAAGTCAAGTTGGATCACAAATAAATAACCATTATAGCCCTAAACAATCTTATGAAATAATATTAATGATATATACACAAAATATACAAGAGTTGTCTAGTTTTCCCGACCAAAGTATTTTTAATCGATTATTTTATGGGGCCTAGTTTAGTGCATATCATGTACATTAAATATGCAATTGTATGGAACGCCCAGAATGTCGTATTGGGTATTCTATCATTATATAGGGCGCTTATGTCTTTATATAGAGTACTCTCATCATTATATAGGGTGCATTCGTCTTTATATAGAATACTTTCTTCCTTATATAGGGTTCATTTGTCTTTATATAAAGTACCCTCATCATTATATAGGGTGCATTCGTCTTTATATAGAGTACTTTCTTCCTTATATATGGTGCATTTGTCTTTATATAGAGTACCCTCATCATTATATAGGGTGCATTTGTCTTTATATAGGGGACTTTCTTCCTTATATAGGGTGCATTTGTCTTTATATAGAGTCCCCTCATCATTATATAGAGTGCATTTGTCTTTATATAGATTACTCTCATCATTATATAGAGTACTCTCATTATTACATACGGTTAGGAATCGATTATTCACCATTTACCTGTACCCGGTTACATATAGGCTGTTTATGTCTTTATATAGATTCGCATCATTTTATAGGGTGCATTCGACTTTATATAAAGTACCTTCCTCATTAAATAGGGTGCGTATGTCTTTATATAAAGTACATTCATCATTTATATATAGGTTCTTTCGTAAGGATATATATATACTCAAACACTGGTATGAAATGCGCCGTTTACTCAACGCGCCATCAATGATGATTTTCAATCTGTTGTACGGGCGCATTAAAACATAACACGTCTTTGTTTTTTTAGATAAAATGAAGAGATTATTTTAAAATGTAACCTTCATATCTAACATGAATACAGGGTCAATCTTGACCTGGACTACCGTGAATTACAGGCCCGTAATGTTACCTGACTTCCTGATCGAGCTATCTGATAAACAGCGGCAGACCAGCAGAGCTTATGGGATGGCGAGTTGTCCATCGTCCGTCGTCCATCCGTCGTCCTTTATTAACTTTTGCCCCGTTACGATGATAGGGACTTCATTTTCAATCCGACCTTTACCAAACTTTACCAAATCAAGGAAAGCTCGGATAAGTTCGAAATTCAGCGGGATCGGACCAGTAACATCGGAGTTATGGCCTTTGATTTAGTTAACTATGCTTTATTGTGCATCGTTAAGACGATAGGGCCTTCTTTTTTTCATCTGATATTTACCAAACGTTACCAGATCGATAATATCGGTGAAAGTTCGAATAAGTTCGAAAAACAGCCCAATCGGACCAGCAACACCCGAGTTATGGTCCTTGATTTAGTAAACATTGCTATATTTTGCCTCGTTAAGACGATAGAGCCTTCATTTTCCATCAGATCTTTACCAAACTTACCAGATTGTTAAGATCAATAAAACCGCAGACAAGTTTGAAAACCAGCCAGATCGGACAAGTAACACTGGAGTAAGTTTTTCCCTATATAAGTCTATGTAAGACATGTGACACCGGGAGAGGGGCCAAATTTGAAGAAGATTTTTAAAGTTTTTCCCTATAATATATATAAGTCTTTGAAAAACTGACCCATGGAGCGGGGCCAAATTAGACCCCAGGGTCACCATTTGAACAAACTTTCGGCCGTTTCCAAAGGTCCATTATCATACTCCTTTTTTGTAGAGGAACATAAGCTGATAGTAAATACGAAATATTAATTTAAACCTTTAGCTCTTGTAGTTTCAGAAAATAAGTTTTTTAAGTGTTTCCATATATCAGTCTATGTAAAATTGTGATCCTGGGCGGGGCCAAATTTGACCACAGGATCACCATTTGAACAAAATTGATAGAGGATCCATAAGCTGATAATAAAACAATATTAAACCTTTATCTCTTGTAGTTTCAGAGAAGAAATGTTTGAAGTTCTTCCCTATAACTCTGTGAAATAATTGATCCAGCAAGGGCTCTAAGCGCCCAATTAAAGAAGAATGACCCAAAGTTTCTTATAAGGAAATAAATAATAAAAAAATAAAAATAATAAAAAATAATTGAACCATGAACCAAGGTTTCTTATGGAAAAAAGTATGCCTCCAGTAAGATTTGAACCCGCGACACCTGGGGTTTCCACTGTACATTACCAAATGTTGAAAAATGGCCATAACTCCGGTTCGAGGGCACATAACTTTGGTGTTCTTGGTTCGATTTAGCTGGTTTTTGAACTTGTCCGAGCTTTCATTGATATTAACAATCTGTTAAAGATTGGTAAAGATCGGATGAAAAATGATGGCCCTATCGTCTTAACGAGGCCAAATACAGTATGTTTTAACTAAATCAAGGGCCATAACTCCAGTTTTACTGGTCCGATCTGGATCTTTTTTCGAACATTTCTGAGTTTTTAGCTCTGCTGGCCGAAGGGATGACGAGTTGTCCGTCGTCCGTCGTCGTCCGTTAACTTTTGCTTTAGGGCCTTGATTAGATCGATGAAAGCTCGGACACGTTTGAAAACCAGCAAGACCGGATTAGTTTCACCGGAGTTATGGCCCTTATTTTGCTAAAACAAATGCCATATTAAGCCTTGTGAAACCTCTAGCATCTTCCTTTATTTCTTGATATTTACCAAACTTGCACAGATTGTTAATATCAATGAAAGCTCGGACAAGTTTGAAAACCAGCCAGATCGGATCAGTTACACCGGAGTTACGGAAAATGCCATTTTCTGCCTTGTAAACACTCTAGCACCTTAATTTATTATTTGATCTTGACCAAACTTGCACAGATTGTTAATATCAATGAAAGTTCGGACAAGTTCGAAACCCAGCCAAATTTGACGAGTAACACAGGTGTTATGGCCACTTGTTTTTTTCTTTAAAAAAAATGCCATTTTCTGCCTTGTGAAAACTCTACCACCTTCGTTTATTATTTGATCTTTATCAAACCTGCACGGATTGTTAATATCAATAAAAGCTTGGACCAGTTCGAAAACCAGCTAAATTGGATCTATTTAGAACTATACCATAATTATGGCCCTTGATTTTTCTGAAGAAATGCCATTTACTTCCCTGTGAACCCTCTAGCACCTTCATTTATTATTTGATCTTTACAAAAGCTCGGTAATCCAGCCAGATCGGATTAGTAACACCAGAGGTATGACTCTTTTTTTTCCTGAAAAATGACATTTTCGGCCTTGTGTTGAAGTTGTGAATATGCTAGAACCTTCATTTATTACTTGTTATTTGCCAAGCTTGCAATGATTGTTAATAGCAATGAAATCTTGGATGAGTTCGAAAAACAGCATGATCAGATCATTTATGCCGGAGTTATGGCCCTTGTTTTTGCTAAAATATGCCATGTTATGCCTTGTGAACACTCTAGCACCTTCATTTATTATTTGACCTTTACCAAACTTACCTTGATTGTTAATATCAATGAAAGCTCGGACAAGTTTGAAAACTAGCCAAATCGAATGACTACAGGTAATAGCATAATGATGGCCCTTGATTTGCTGAAAATGCCATATTTTGCCTTGTGAACACTCTAGGACCTTTATTTATTATTTGATCTTTACCGAACTTGCAAAGCTTGTGAATATTAATGAAAGCTCGGTCGAGTTTGAAAACCAGCCAAATGGGTTTAATAGGAACAGAGTTAGGGCTTTTGTTTTATTCTGAACAAAAAGCTATATTCTACATTGTGAACACTCTAACACCTTCATTTATTATTTGATCTTTACCAAACTTACAACGATTGTTAATAATAATATAAGCTCAGAAAAAATTGAAAACCAGCCAAATCTTATTAGTAACACCGGAGTTAACGCCCTTGATTTAGTTAAAAACGCTGTTTTGTTCCTCTTTCAGACCTATCAATGGCTTTCATTTGGCCAGATTTTAATGAAACTTTGCAGAGATGATCAGTACCAAATCTAGTTATGTATATCGTCACCGTGTTTCAGTTGAATGATTTTGGCAGAGTTATAGCCTTTTAAAGGTTTTATTACACAAAATTTGTCCGGATTTTCTTTCCTGAACCCCTAGCCGGATTTCAGCGAAACTTTGCAGGGATGATCAGTACAATGCCTAGTGGTGCATATCATCACTATGTTCTGCTTGAATGATTTTTGGCTGAGTTATGACCCTTTAAAAAATGTATTACACAAACTTTATCTGGAGTAGTTTACTTGAACCCTTGTCTGGATTTCAACGAAACGGTGCAGGGATGATCAGTACCAAGCCTAGTTATGCATGTAATCGCCGTATTTTGGTTGAAATATTTTTGGCGGAGATATGGCCCATTAAATATTTTAATACACACATTTTGTCCGGACTAGATCTCCTGAACCCTTGACCTGATTTCAGTGAAACTTTGTAGGGATGATCAGTAACAGGCCTAGTTGTGCAAGCTATCGCCGTGTTTCGGTTGAATGATTTTTGCGGAGTTATAGTCCTTTAAAGGTTTTGATATACAAACTTTATCCAGACTAGTCTCTTCTGAACTCCAGACCGAATTTCAATGAATTTTGGTAGGGATGATGAGTACCAAGATTAGTTGTGCCTATCATCGCCGTGTTCTGGTTGAATGAGTTATGGCCTAATATAGTTATACAAACTTTATCCATTCAATTTTTCCTGAACCCCTGTCTAGATTTCTGTGAAACTTGGAAGAAATTATCAGTACCAAGCATAGTTGCGCATGTTGTTATCGTATTCCCCATCAAAGACTCCATATATCCAGTAGAACGATAAGACCCCCTTCAGCCTCTTGTTATTGATATTAACAATCTGGTAAAGTTTGGTAACGATCTGATAAAAAATGAAAACTCTATCGTCTTAATGAGGCAAACTATAGCCTTTGTTATGTAAATCAAGGACCATAACTCGGGTGTTAATAGTCCGATTTGGCTGGTGTTCGAACTTGGCTGAGCTTTTCCCGATATTATCAATCTGGTAAAGTTTGGTAGAGATCGGATGGAAAATGAATACCCTATCGTCTTAACGAGGCAAAAGTTAACGACGGACGGCGGACACCACGTCATCCCATAAGCTCTGCTGGCCTTCCGCTGTTTATCAGATCGATTGGAAAGCTGGGTAACATTAATTCACGGTAGTCCAGGTCAAGATGACCCAGTATTCATGTTAGGTATGGCGCGTTTTTTACCGGTGTTGGAGTATACGGTATATTTATTCTTAGGAAATAACCTATCAATATAAAAAAAAGAGCACTCTATATAAAACTGAATGAACTCTATATAAAGATATACGCACTATACATAATGAGATAGTACTCTATATAAAGTAGAATGCACCCTGTATAATGATGAGAGTACTATATATAAAGACATAAGCACCCTATATAATGATGAGAGTACTCTATATAAAGACAAATACAACCTATATTAGGAAGAAAGTACTCTATATAAAGACGATGCACCCTATATAATGATGCAAGTACTCAATATAAAGACATAAGCACCCTATATAATGATTACAGTAATCTATATAAAGACAAATACAACCTATATAAGGAAGAAAGTACTCTATATAAAGTCGAATGCACCCTGTATAATGATGAGAG
Source organism: Cyrtodaria siliqua (assembly GCA_037043455.1). NCBI lineage: Eukaryota > Metazoa > Mollusca > Bivalvia > Adapedonta > Hiatellidae > Cyrtodaria > Cyrtodaria siliqua. The sequence goes on along the minus strand of JAWPHD010002128.1, from coordinate 78,584 downwards.
TACTATATATAAAGACAAATACATCCTATATAAGGAAGAAAGTACTCTATATAAAGACGATGCACCCTATATAATGATGCAAGTACTCAATATAAAGACATAAGCACCCTATATAATGATGAGAGTACTCTATATAAAGACCTAAGTATAACGTTAATCATGCCTCATCTTTTGACAAGAACAGTGGTCCGTTATTTTACCGGGATATGTTTCATAGTTGTCCGCTGACCTTACAAGGTAAACAAACACGAAAGACACACTGCATTTTCATGTGGGGACATTTATACACAAATGAATTTATTACACCTCGTCAGCAAATAATTATTTGTATCGTCTTAAAAATATAGCCTTGTTCGAAACACACGAGTTTATCTTCCCCATTTACTACACCGCGCTCTGCAAGTATATATTCCTAACACATATTACACAACCTACTAGAGATCTCTTCCTATCCATCTCTCTAACTGCTTCTCCGTGCGTACCTTTTTATATTGAACTCCTAGACAGGGCGTATATAGTCAAGAAGGGTATTAATTTCAAGCCTCTTAGAGAACACTGCTGCGCGTGTAGTTTAGATGTATATGATATTTTGGCTTAAGCAATAATCCTGTTTTTTAAGACAGTGTCCCATTTTGAAATATGACAAAATATGCTAAATACAATTCTTTTCATGTTCATGAATTTGGGGCTAGAGGGCGTGAGCGGGAGCTCGCAATATCACTACTGTTTATGAACAGTCTCAATCAAACCGAGACTGCAATATTTCGTATGTGTCGTGTTCGGCCGTTTCCAAAGGTCCACTCTCATACTGTTTTAAACCACGCTAACAAATAATTATTTGCATAGTCGTATCTATTCCTAATATCTATATATTACATTATAACTAAAATATTTCATTGTTCGAGACACATGAGTTTATCTTCCCCATTTAATACACGGCGCTCCGCAAGTATATATTCATAACACATATTACACAACCTACTAGAGATCTCCTATCCATCTCTCCCTGCTTCTCCGTGCGTACCTTTTTATATTGAACTCCTAGACAGGGCGTATCTAGAGTCAAGAAGGGTATTAATTTCAAGCCTTTTAGAGAACACTGCTGCGTTTATAGTTTAAATGTATAATGTAGATGTATATGATGTTTTGGCTTACGTAATATAAGTACCCTATATAATGATCAGATTACTCTATATAAAGACAAATGCACTCTATATAAGGAAGAAAGTGCTTATATAAAGACGAATGCACCGTATATAGTGATGCAAGTACTCTATATAAAGACATAAGCACCCTTTATAATGATGAGAGTAGTCTATATAAAGACATAAGCACCCTATACAATGATAAAATATATAATGATAAAATACCCTATAAGACAGTCAAGGCGTTCCATACAACTGAAACACATTATGATGATGGTTGTACTCGTAATTGGATTCACACACTTGAGGCCCATTTAAGGGGCGTGTGGGGAGGGGAGTGGGGGGTGAGGGGGATATGGCATATGAAAACAATATTTGCAACATGTGGCCTGTAAGAAAAACGTCTGTCTATGGAAAACATGTTTTTGTCTTTATGGAAAACAAATACGTAAATATGGCACACACATGGAAAATAAACTAACAGAGGCTCACCCTCCACTGAACCAGTGGAACGGCAGTCGTTATAGTACTTTATAGAACATTAATTTAGCGTCCCAGATGCCGGATATTGCAACCACCTCTCCTCCCCTTCCTTCCAGATCGACATACAACGCTCCCTCCCTTAATGTAGTGATTTATTAACCTGTGACTTTTAGTCAAATACTCACTTTTTTTGCTAAAATTACACATCAAAGTTCCAAAATTATAGAAAAAAACAACATAGACTGACTTTAGATATTGATTTTGTCTTTATGATGGCCATTGATTCACACGAACGTAGATAATAAGGTTTAGCGGATGACTATCGCATGATCCACCCATACCCTCTAAAATGCGTGTGTGTGGCGGGGTGGGGGGGGGGGTGGCTTCACACCCATGTACGTTATATGGTACTGGCAGTATTATATATCTCAGAAAGCATAGGCGTGCCAAAAAGAGAACACACTTGTGGCGTTACATAGTGATAATGACCAGCCAAATCTGCTCTACTTTCGCTTTCGAATTGATAGTTTTAATGTATTTTAATAATGTATCTGCGATTGTAAACATGTTACACATTATATATTAAGTGGGAGACGTTTTATATATTAGACGTTTTATACAGTTATAGTGTTTATGTAGTTTATATTGAGTTCTACTTTCGTTTTCACACTTCCTAGTTGTTCATCCTGTAAACAACTTCTGCAGCACTTTTTCGAATGTCTATAAAGAAACAATATCACAATGTTCTCGGTAATACAACACAAACAACTGACCTTATAAAGACAAGAAGATGTTACCTTAAAAACCTGGACCAGCTTTTCAGCAAAACGGGCAAACGGTTGGCAGATATAACTAGCTGTACAAATTGTACAAACTCGCAAATATGTTCGTAAATGTTGATAAAATGCGTTATCCTTCCTTTGTTAAACAGACTGATTTACAAAAACAAAATAAGTACATAAACCAGATTCATTGTCTCAATATCAAAATCCAGAAAGTTTATATTTTAGCACCACAGATTCTCAATTTACTACATCGATTACATTGAACTGAAGGTCCATACTATCTGCAAGTGTCAAGATATATACTGAGCCGGGTAACTATTAAAGGGGCACACGGCAATCTCGAGGGATTATTACTTAGATAGGCTGATGTTGATGCTTGTTAAATACGTTAGGATTGACAAGTGTCCCTTTAAGTATTACTCCATCATCATACCTGGCTATGTAGGCTTATTATATATAATATTATCAAACTACTTTATTCTTTGCGTAGCATCCACAATATACACGTCGTAATGAGCGTCAGTGTTTATGAAATAGCATATATCCAGCGGGGTTATATTGTCCGTGATCAATACCTGGTGGGCGGGACTTGAAGTTCACCGATACCAAGGGCCGCAGTGTTTCAAGTCCCAAACACCTGGTTTTGATCTCGCACAGTATAACCTCGCTGGACATATATTATATCTTATCTGACATGGTTGTGTATGTATCATGATACACATTTTGTCGAGAGGTTACACAAGATACAAACAAATTCTCACAACTTACATTTTATGCCTATCTCTCAACATCAAACGAGAAGAATGCAAAACTTCGTCCTATTTAAATGTGTTGTTGGAATGAAGCGTCGCTTAAACTAACGCATCCCATTGCATTGTTGTCTTGCAACTGGCGTTAAAATGACGTCTTGACGCAGTTTATCAAATCGAATTGTAGCCTATTATTGCTAATTAAATTTAGATCTATCTGTACATTTAGATTCAAAAAATCAAACTTAAGTTAAGTTATTGTTTTACAGTTACATATTCTGCTATTAAAGTTGTATAGAAATTCATATGAGTAATAACAAACTGTAGACCCTAATGTGCCTTTACAGGCAGCGGGACAATGCGGATCACCACATCGTATTGAGACGATAGTTCACATGAGTTTTGGCAATATCGCCCTATATAACTGTGTATTAGGCATCGTGTGCATAAGGTCAGTGTTCATGGAGCACCACGTCGTAATGAGACAGTAGTTCACATGAGTTTTGGCGATATCGCACGATATAACTGTGTATTAGGCATCATTTGCATAAGGGCAGTGTTCATGGAGCACCACGTCGTAATGAGACAATAGTTCACATGAGTTTTGGCGATATCGCACGATATAACTGTGTATTAGGCATCATTTGCATAAGGGCAGTGTTCATGGAGCACCACGTCTTAATGAGACAATAGTTCACATGAGTGTTCTTGATATCGCCCTATTTAACTATGTTGTATTAGGTATCATTTACATAAGGGCAGTGTTCACGGAGCACCACGTCGTAATGAGACAATAGTTCACATGAGGTTTAGCGATATCGCCCTATTTAACTATGTATTCGACATCATTGTGCAAATTCGATTGAATGGATTGCGTAATTCCGAAAACGTCGTCACCTGTTGGATAGCACCTCGTGCGAAACGTGCGTGACTTACTTTAAACAGAAATCTACTCGATAAAACGTCAAGTGCAATACAGCAAAAATAAATAAATAAAAAATAATTAATATGCTTTAACTGCTTATACACGCACTCGTCTCATATTGGCTGGCACATTCTATCACATTCAGTGCAAAGCGTTGTGTCTATACACAGTTTTCAGAACTTTACGTAACGAGGAGTTAATCCCTAAACAATGTCCGCCAGATGCTGTCAAACATTCTATATGCTCGCGTCCCATCGGCAAAGATGTTATAAGGCTGCGCGTATAATGTCTCGCCTTATTACACCACAGCCTCAATACGATCCACATTACACAGTGACAGGGCTCGGCAGGTAGCAATTTTATATTTGCCTTTGAAAAGTCAAAAGCTCACTTCACTTAACTTATGGCGGGTATACTGGATGCATTCAGTACTTCTGTAAAGACACATTGCAAAACATGCACACGCAAATGAATATTTTAGTTTGTTTTTAGCTTCCAATGGACCTTATAGTGTTCATTCAATAACTTTTACGAAACGCTGTAAAATACACCCACGTTTAACATGGCAGTGTTATAACATTAGTTCACGCCTAGTCGATATAGTAGACTGATAGGTATAGGCGAACATGTGTGCTTCCCTAAAGGAAGAACGTGTTCAAATCAGGTTATCAAATTCACATTTTACAGATGGCATTATAATAAAATGCAGGTCAAGTTCAAGTTTCAGCATCCATGGGTCATTTGAGATCGAGTTATTGCTTTTGCCTGATAGTATGATGCCTGTCAGTCATCGGGTCCTTCTACGTGTCCTCGTAGTTAGTCATCGGTTCCTTCTACGTGTCCTCGTAGTCAGTCATAGGTTCCTTCTACGTGTCCTCATAGCACATCGGTTCCTTCTATGTGTCCTCGTAGCACATCGGGTCCTTCTACGTGTCCTCGTAGTTAGTCATCGGTTCCTTCTACGTGTCCTCGTAGTCAGTCATAGGTTCCTTCTACGTGTCCTCACAGCACATCGGGTCCTTCTACGTGTCCTCGTAGTAAGTCATCGGGAGCACATCGGGTCCTTCTACGTGTCCTCGTAGCACATCGGGTCCTTCTACGTGTCCTCGTAGTCAGTCATCGTGTCCTTCCTTCTACGTGTCCTCGTAGCACATCTGGTCCTTCTACGTGTCCTCGTAGCACAGTTGTCAAAGCACTCGCTAACAACGCAACATTAATTCGATTCACCGTCTCGGCTTTGTACGTAAGTGTACGGTTGCTGTCCTCTCGGAGACATGGGCTTCCCCCGCGGGATTTGTACGTGAATGTACGGTTGTTGTCCTCTCGGACACGTGGGCTTCCACCGCGGGATTTGTACGTGAGTGTACGGTTATCGTCCTCTAACACACGTGGCTTTCCCCAGCGTTCTCCGCCTTTTCACATAAACATCATGGTAACACTGTCATCCGCTTCACTAAGAATGAATTGTATAAGCTTTTTCTTCTTTTTCTATATATACAGCAATCCTTTAGTTACTGATTCAGAAGATCGTTTGTTGTGTGTCGGGTTAATAAAGTGCTTTACAATATATACCTGTGATCTCACAAATGGATCTTTATATTACAATGTTATTAATTGTGGTACATATGCTTACTGATATTTGATAGTAAATGTGTTTGAGTACAGTCTAAGGGATAAGGAATTTAATCACACCCCCAATGTGCTGGCCGCGGTGACTGTTGTGGGTAGTTGACCAGTTGGACAACCGTTCTAGGGTAAAACTAGTATTTATGGAAGTCTGTGTTGGTATAGGAGCGTTTGAAGCCTGGATCGTTTGAACACGTGTTGATATAGGTGTGTTTGAAGCCTGGATAGTTTGAACATGTGTTGGTATAGATGTGTTTGAAGCCTGGATAGTTTGAACATGTGTTGGTATTGATGTGTTTGAAGCCTGGATAGTTTGATCATGTGTTGGTATATATGTGTTTGAAGCCTGGATAGTTTGAACATGTGTTTTTATAGGTGTGTTTGAAGCCTGGATAGTTTGAACATGTGTTGGTATAGGTGTGTTTGAAGCCTGGCTAGTTTGAACATGTGTTGATATGTATGTGTTTGAAGCCTGGATAGTTTGAACATGTGTTGGTATGTATGTGTTTGAAGCCTGGCTAGTTTGAACATGTGTTGATATGGATGTGTTTGACGCCTGGATAGTTTGAACATGTGTTGGTATGTATGTATTTGAAGCCTGGATAGTTTGAACATGTGTTGGTATGGGTGTGTTTGAAGCCTGGATAGTTGGAACATGTGTTGGTATAGATGTGTTTGAAGCCTGGATAGTTTGAACATGTGTTGATATGGATGTGTTTGAAGCCTGGCTAGTTTGAACATGTGTTGGTATGTATGTGTTTGAAGCCTGGCTAGTTTGAACATGTGTTGGTATGTATGTGTTTGAAGCCTGGCTAGTTTGAACATGTGTCGGTATGTATGTGTTTGAAGCCTGGCTAGTTTGAACATGTGTTGGTATGTATGTGTTTGAAGCCTGGATAGTTTGAACATGTGTTGGTATGTATGTGTTTGAAGCCTGGCTAGTTTGAACATGTGTTGGTTTAGATGTGTTTGAAGTCTGGATAGTTTGGACATGTGTTGGTATAGTTATGCTTGAAGCCTGGATAGTTTGAAAATGTGTTGGTACGTATGTGTTTGAATCCTGGATAGTTTGAACATGTGTTGGTGTGTATGTGTTTGAAGCCTGGAGAGTTTGAACATGTGTTGTATGTATGTGTTTGAAGCCTGGATGGTTTGAACATGTGTTGGTATAGGTGTGTTTGAAGCCTGGATTGTTTGAACATGTGTTGGTATGTATGTGTTTGAAGCCTGGATAGTTTGAACATGTGTTGGTACGTATGTGTTTGAAGCCTGGATAGTTTGAACATGTGTTGGTATGTATGTGTTTGAAGCCTGGATAGTTTGAACATGTGTTGGTATGTATGTGTTTGAAGCCTGGATCGTTTGAACATGTGTTGGTTTAGGTGTGTTTGAAGCCTGGATTGTTTGAAAATGGGTTGGTATGTATCTGTTTGAAGCCTGGATAGTTTGAACATGTGTTGGTATATATGTGTTTGAAGCCTGGATAGTTTAAACATGTGTTGGTATAGATGTGTTTGAAGCCTGGATAGTTTGAACATGTGTTGATATAGATGTGTTTGAAGCCTGGATAATTTGAAAATGTGTTGGAATAGATGTGCTTGAAGCTCAGATAGTTTGAACATGTGTTGGTATATATGTGTTTGAAGCCTGGATAGTTTAAACATGTGTTGGTATAGATGTGTTTGAAGCCTGGATAGTTTGAACATGTGTTGGTATATATGTGTTTGAAGCCTGGATAGTTTAAACATGTGTTGGTATAGATGTGTTTGAAACCAGGATAGTTGGAAAATGTGTTGGTATAGATGTATTTGAAACCAGGATAATTTGAAAATGTGTTGGAATAGATGTACTTGAAGCTCAGATAGTTTGAACATGTATGTTACTGTGTCTTGTTCCTGAGTCCTTAGAAGGTTTGAGGTATAAACGTCAACACTATGGTGTATGCCTTTATAGAACAAGATTCGTCTGAATCTGATTCTGCGTGTTTCAAGTAGTGGTCAATAGAATATGGGGCATGCCTGATACTGAACTTGTAATATATAGCTTGTTTCATAATCATCAGACAAAACTGTATGCCATTTTAGAATTTAATTAAAGGGAGGTTTGATTGATTTATACAGCTATGCATTTACATTGACGAGAGGCTCAAGTAAAGTGACATGTTTAATTCATACGCGCATTAATTTAGTCGAAGAGATGTTTTAACAAACACTATTTGTTAAAGTGTATTTTGAATTACCGAAAAAGGTATAGGCCCAGCATAAACGGTATCCACATATAGCAAGTCTTCAGGATACAAGAAGGGAAACCACTGTAGAAAAAAGGAATGAAACCAGCACAAACAGTATCCACATATCAAGTCGTCATGATACACTATGTGAAACCACTATAGAACAAAGGAATGGAACCAGCACAAACAGTAACCACATTATCAAGTCTGCATGATACAAGATGGGGAACCACTCTAAAAAAAGGTATGGACCTGGCATATACAGTATACACACATCAAGTCATCATGATACAAGAAGGGGAACCACTCTCAAAGAGAGGTATGGCCCCGGCACAAATAGTATTCACATATCAACTCGTCATGATACAAGAAGTGGAGCCACTCTAGATTAACACTATACTGGTCTTCACGTAGACTTGCACCAGCCCCTACTGTTATCCAACATTTATTATAACTACACTATCTCGCTATCCAACATGTCTTATAACTCCTCTATCTCGCTATCCAACATCTCTTATATAACTACATTATCTCGCTATCCAACATCTCTTATATCTACATTATCTCGATATCCAACATCTCTTAAAACTACACCATCTCGCTATCCTACATCTCTTATATAACTACACTATCTCGCTATCCAACATTTATTATAACTACACTATCTCGCTATCCAACATCTCTTATAACTACACTATCTCGCTAACAAAAATCTTTTATAACTACATAATCTCGCTGACAGATGAAATGTTTTAACCTTGCATTCTTGTATCTTATCTGTTTGTTTGTTTGTATGTTTGTTTGTTTGTTTGTTTGTTGTTTTACGTCATTTTCAACACATGCAATGTTATATATGACGGTCGATTTGTTTGTGATGGAGACAGACCACCCACTTTTCCTGGGTAGAACCAGTACTATACACCTCCCGCCATCAGTAAGAATCGACACTTCCTCACGTACAAGTCGAGCTCCCAGTGGGATTCGAACCCGCAGCTGTGAGAGGCGAATGTTTACAACGCAACGTCGTTAACCATTCGGCCACAGACACGCTTATATCTTATATTTTCTGAACATCAGGAATTCACCATGAGAAATGAAGACAACAAGATATAGTGAAATGTTTTATTTTAATTTTCAAAATGTAACGTATATACTTGTATATATATGAATTACTACACAATCCATATACGGCTACCAGTCGGTGTTCATGAAGCACATTACCAAAGAGGATATCCTACAATCAGTAGCCATTAGTTTGAAAGCAGTGTATACAACAATCAGTAGCCATCAGAAAGAGAGTAGTGTATGCTACAATTAGTAACCTTCAGTATGAGAGTATTGTATACTACAATCAGTAGCCATCAGTAGGAGAGTAGTATATACTACAATCAGTAACCATCAGTATGCGAGTAGTGTATAATACAATCAGTAACCATCAGTATGAGAGTAGTGTATACTACAATCAGTAGCCATCAGTATGAGAGTAGTGTATACTACAATCAGTAGGCATCAGTATGAGAGTAGTGTATATTACAATCAGTAGCCATCAGTATGAGAGTAGTGTGTATTACAATCAGTTGCCATCAGTATGAGAGTAGTGTATACTACATTCAGTAGCCATCAGTATGAGAGTAGTGCATACTACAATCAGTAACCATCAGTATGAGAGTAGTATATAATACAATCAGTAACCATCAGTATGCGACTAGTGTATACTACAATCAGTATGAGAGTAGTGTATACTACAATCAGTAGCCATCAGTATGAGAGTAACGTATACTACAATCAGTAACCATCAGTATGCGACTAGTGTATACTACAATCAGTAGGCATCAGCATGAGAGTAACGTATACTACAATCAGTAACCATCAGTATGCGACTAGTGTATAATACAATCAGTAGCCATCATTATGAGAGTAACGTATACTACAATCAGTAACCATCAGTATGCGACTAGTGTATACTACAATCAGTAGGCATCAGCATGAGAGTAGTGTATACTACAATCAGGAGCCATCATTATGAGAGTAGAGTATACTACAATTAATAGCCATCAGTATGAGGTTAGTGTATACTACAATCATTAGCCACTGATGAGGGTAGTGTATACTACAATCAGTAACCATCAGTATCAGAGTAGTGTATACTACAATCAGGAGCCATCAGTATGAGAGTAGTATATACTACAATCAGTAGCCATCAGTATGAAAATAGTGTATACTACAGTAAATAGCCATCAATATGAAAGTAGCATATACTACAGACAGTATCCATCAGTATGAAAGTAGCGTGTACTACTATCAGTAGCCATCAGTATGAGAGTATTGTATATTACAATCAGTAGCAACAGCAAATCGAGTGTTTAACGCGAAACACTGGTATTATTAAGTGCATTTCAGTAAAGAAACACGTTTTTAAATCAGTAATTGTATTTATCCATAATATTAATGATTCGTATGTACAGATGTGTACAACATAATTAGTATGTCCCTATGTGTAAATAACATTTAACACATGTGTAATAATATGTAGATACCCATCATACACTGACTTCTCCATTACACATCGCATACACTAACGTGTTCGTGTAATATACATCGCAAACACCAATTTGTCCGTGTAATACACATCGCATATACTAACTTGTCCATGGAATTCACATCGCATACACTAACGTGTACGTGTAATACACATCGCATACACTAACGTGTCCGTGCAATACACGTTGCATACACTAACTCGTCCGTGTAATACACATAGCATACAAGAACTTATAAACATCGCATACATGAACTTGCCTGTGTAATGCACATCGCAGCGAGGAACTTGTCCGTGCAATACACATCGCAGACACTAACTTTTCCGTGTAATACACGTCGCAGACACTAACTTGTCTGAGAAAAACACATCGCATACACTAAATTGTCTCAGTAATACACGTCGCAGACACAAACTTGTCCGTGTAATACACATCGCAGACACTAACTTTTCCGTGTACTACACGTCGCAGACACTAACTTGTCTGAGTAAAACACAGCGGATACACTAACTTGTCTGAGTAATACACGTCGCATACACCAAGTTGTCCGTGTAATACACGTCGAATACACCAAATTGTTCATGTAATACACGTCGCATACACCAACTTTTTCGTGTAATACACATGGAATCACATGAGGTTCGAATTGAACTGAATTGGGTTTTACGGCGATCAAGCACATGACAGGTTATATGGCGCCTAACAGGAATAAACATGCCAAGCTCATCCTCCATTTGCTTAAAGATAAAATATGGAGTATTGGCATAGAACCTTCTAACCTGCTGAACTGCAGAGTTGCTGCACATTCTATAGTAGACACTCCTTATACGATGAAGCCGCGGGGGTGGGGTGTCCTAACCCTCAGGTGGGATTTGCAGTGGTTGTATTCTGTGAATTAAAACGATTATTTCGCTGTTGTATTCTACCCCGGCAATCACACGGGGATATATGAAGTTCGTTAACAACGTTTACAGTGTTGAGCAAATCACTCAATTCTATTGGACGAGTACCGAGCAGACAGAATCCAAATTTGGATTTCATTTCCAATGTTATTCAGTTATCAGTATTGATCCTGCCAGTAGTCATATGCTTGTCTCAAAGATTAAGCCATGCATGTCTAAGATGTCATAGACATGCATGGCTTAATCTTTGAGACAAGCATATGACTACTGGCAGGATCAACCAGATAGCTATCACTCAACACTTTACAATTACCTATTTATTTCACACCTGTATAATTCTAACCAAACCTTGTATTTGTAGTTTCTACATCAACTTCAAACTTCATATTTCCGTTATTAACTGAGTAGAACAAAAGCTTTTTTTTTCAACCTGAATGACGCTGTGTAAATCATATTTTGAAGGAAAAAAACAACAACAACAAAACAATATACATGTATAAATGTTCAAAATTTGAATTAAACTAAATCGTGAGATAAATCGTGAATGACTCATTGAGGTTAACTGCATGAGTTATCTTCCCATATTACAAATACAAGATTTGGGCTCAATAAAGATTGCTGGGACTCTAGATACCAGAAGGTATACAATATGTTTTGACTGTTTTAGGTACACTAGTACAATAGTGGAAATACGGGATGGTCACATGGTTAACAATATAGAAAAAGATTGGTTAGATGTATACAAGTGTGAAATAATATGAGTTCGTTGTGCATCACTTGTAAAATAAGGTCAGCTCTCATATAGAGACATGTACGTGACTCTCTATTGAAAGCTATTTACATCCATGGAAAATCTGGTCAAAATTGGTTCCGAGGAGAAGTGCTATAAGAATGTACGGGAGACGACGGCAGACGTATACAGAGGGCGATCACGATGTTGACTTTTTGAATTTGGTTAAGGTGAGCTATAACATAATGCATTCTATAGATATAATGAGCAAGTGACGAATACATACATTTCTGCTCGCAAACATCTTGACACTGACAAAGATGGAAATAAATATGTTGATAACTTAAGCCGTTCTTAAACTTAAACTTAAACTTAAGTGTGCTCTATTATGGAATGCACACTTTGTCAATATGATTCAATAACAAAATGTAAAGAAAAGATGTGAAGGGGCGGACGGTAGTTATGAGAGGATTGTTCACTTTACATTATCCAGGAATATACATATCTTGAGTTTACCTCTTTGTTTCTTTAAAAAGAGGCCCAAGTTGCTATTAGACGCTGTATGTATTTATATTGAATAAATACCGGCCATCTTCGCATGTGTCTTCTTTTGGTTAATGTTATCAACACGTCGTTTTTTTTTAGTTTCAGTTTCATTGAAGTATATCCAACAACGACGTTGTACCAGATTTAACCAATGCATTGTGCGACGTTTATTCAAGATGCTTCAAATGATTTTTTAATTATTTGTTACATGCAAAGCTGTAATGATGATTTTACAAACTATGCATGATTTGCACTTATTTGGAAATACAGTGCCTTTGGCAATTTAGTTATATTTCCTTAAATTAAGGACGATATAACTTCGGAGAATAACTACCCTACGAACACATAAAAGAACCACAGCAACCTATACGATACTAAGAGTAGGGCACGGTCTCCGGATTTCTGTGTATCCGTCCCTTCTCTCTGGGACAGCTCTAAATAACATATAATTTGTTAATGAGCCGTTAAACAACGTTCCATTCGTTATTCAGTGTATCAGTATTTTAGGTAATATGTAATTCCACATATGTAGTAACCAATTTTATGACAAGCAAAACAATATGGTAAATCCAGTAAATAAAAAAGTGGAATGAATAAAATGGATATGACTGAGTATTGCGCAAGCTACAAAATTATATTCACTACCTTTAACACGTATTGCTCTTTTTGATCTTTACCTAACTTTCCAAACAGTTTAAGCTTCTCCCCACTTCTACGTTTACCAAAAAAACAAAACATGAATGGAACTATAACGCTAGGGTTTTATTGGACTATATTATACGCGTTTATACTGCTGCTTTTCATATGAATAGAATGTGTTCGTCTTATTTGACATGAAACACTTTAACAACGTTGCCACTCATTCCCACATATAGTTTAACCTCACTATCAGAGTATGTGAGTGAGTATGGAGAAGTCACTCCATGTTCCTGTCCCAGTAGTATCTGTATCTTGGTACACTCGGCTGTTATCTGGTGGACGTTATTGGAACCCTGGCCACATACATACACTGTCCCTGTCCTGTCTATAGCCAGACCATCTGGGTTCTTCAGGTTATCATCCTTGTAGACTGCCTTCACGGTACCGTCCATCGTCATACACGTCACTGTGTGCTTGTTGCAATCAGACACGTACATGGTTGTCTTATCTGGGCTGATCGCTATGTACCTCGGACAATTAAACAGTTGTGCACCGTTGGAATCTGTATTCAAACTTCTCAACACAGACCCGTTCATGTCCATCATTTCAACTTTACCTGGGTTCTGAAACGTCACTATAAGTGTCCCGCTATTGGGTACAAGTCCCGTACACTGACCATTTGTCTTTATCTCTCGACCCTTGGACAAGGAGGATGAAGTTGTAGACAGGAGCTGGATCTTCTTCTCGTGCCAGACTGTCACGGCTACTTGACTGTTGTCGATCATAGATACGTCCCTTGGGTATGATGACAGTTGTACTTCAGACGTTACCTTGTTTTGTTTCATGTCCACTAGTTTAACCTTCTTGTTGCCATAATCAGTAATGACGAGTTGGTTGTCGGATAGTAGGCATGATCCCGTGATATAGTAGGCAGTGGAATCAGTGGATGACTGAACATCCAGGTCGGCAACATGGGCAGGTGTCGCTGATTTCCGCAACGACACAGGTGCTGGTGAAATAGATTTCTGCAACACCGGTAACATCACTAACTGTCCTAATACTTTCTGGTTACCCTCGACAGAAGATGAATGTTTCATTTTAGTAAACGTGTATCTTCTGATTGTGTTGTCGGCCTCTATTGTTCTCAGACTGTCTTCTAATATTTGTATTTGATCGGTCGCGTTTATCACTTCTACAAAAACTTGACTGTTTTGATTCGTTTGTTGCAATTTTTCAAGTTTCGTCGTCATTGATCGAATTTCAGATATTACGGCGTTGCTTGTGTCAGAAATAGAGCTCATCATCTTCAAATCCTCATCTCTGAATACTGTAATCAATTTCTCAACTTCTTCCTTCGCTTTGGAGTGATATGTTTCAATTTCCTCCACATGTTTCTTTGACAAACTCAATGTACGGCCATACAGTTGTTCTAGTCCATTTAATTTCTTCATTAACTCTTTATATTGGACACTCTGAACAATTCCTTCAGATACGTCGGATAATTTGCTTATCGTACAGCCTATGTGGCCAATCTTCACGCATCGCTGGCATCCTAGCTGGTCGTGTGATTTGCAGAAAAAGCTAATAATCTCACCTTTATGTCGAGCGCACAGTTCCGTGCACGTGTCAGTCGTCGTAGACGAAGGCTTAATCTTAGGCATTTGGGACTTGTCTAGCAGTGTGTGATGTCTACATGGTTTGGCTCTACGATGTGTCGTGAAACACGTGACACATAGGTACTCCTGACAGTCGGTACAATATCCCTCGGCAGGGAGATGTTCACCATCGTCATCACACGGCTGACACACTATTTCCGCCATTTCTTCTGATCCCACGTCTGCTGATGCCATGATGATGTTCTGTGAACAATAATAAATAGTTTTACCCAATTATATTTTACCCAATTATAGTTTACCCAATTATAGTTTAGCCAGTTATAGTTTACCCAGTTATATGAATGCATTTTAAAGAAGTACTCCTATTATAATCTCCGACTGATGTAATGAGTTTGTCGTTAACGGCCCTATGTTCGTTAATATGGCTTATTATAAATGTGTGAATAGTTTTTAAAGGGGCAATCCTTTTTTGATAAGGTTTTGCCTATTTGTAAAATCATCGCCCCATGCTGACAAAGCAGTTATTAACACGATATAAAGTAGTCTTGTTTTATTATTTCATCTCCCCGCCACCCGACCCCAACGAGGCTACTCCAATGCTGTTAACATGTACATGCAGTTATATGTTTGATTTTTACGTTTTTCCAAGCATTCAATAACCAATAATGGTTTCATTTCAATTAATATGATGTTTAAACATTTTATTATGAATATTGAGATAAGCAACCACAGCAAGGGACAGAATTCAGGGATGATCGCTATCTTGATTTTTGAAAAAAATCACCAGGTTCTTCAAATGTTCTTCAGCATCTGTTGTTAAGGACTATTGGTTCGCCATTTTTAAAATAAGATCCAAAATCATTTCGAAATTTGGATGATGTGATAAAACGGCTTATTAAAAATGGCTTATTTTATTTAGAAATGATGTCTCGTCTGCTCTCGCTAGATAAATGGATTATTCTATGGACCAATTTATTTCATATAAAAAAAAAGAATGTGTGAAATTTTAGCAAACTTTTCGAATATAAAGGGCACAATTTTTGCCATATAAGTATTCTTTCTGATATTATATTGACATCAACAGTGTTGAATTACTGTCATGCACTGTATGGTTGACATTGCTCATGCCTAAAGTATGCATTTGGTTGAAAATTTCCCTTGACCATATCCCACCAATTTTGGATATTTTTTTTAGAGATGGCGGACAAATAGCTCTTACGGATCTTGTTCCTAGTGGGGAGGTGTATGTGTATGGGGCGAGGGGTGGGGATTTGTATATATAAGCGTACATTACTTTTAGACATACAATTGCGTGAGACAATGGTGTTTTTCAACTTTGTGTCAATGATGCGAACGGTTTGTATGTAGTAAACATATTAAACATAGAAGAAGGACTTTCATTATTTTTGTTTTGGTTCTAAAACACAATAACTAGCTATCAACAAAGTTATTTAGTGTAGCTAAAATGTTTACTTGTTTTTTCAATTCAATATAACATTGATATTCAAAGAAACTAAAAATGTGTCCATGGGATACGGATGCCCATACATAAAACAACACATCTTGATATCATAGGTAAGCATGCTGACGTTTAGAAACATTCAATTGGAAACTGTGGGAGGAGTTAGATACACGATATATTTTAATATATTTTAGAGACTACAAACAAACACGACCTACATGTGCATGCATAATAATCGCTCAGGGTTACGTGTATACTGGTGAAACAATCCTATCTGGGAATTTGGTCACTCATAGTTGTTTTAACGTGTCTTTTTTTATAAGGTGTGCATTTATATAACTTGTTATTCTTAAAAGATACGTCAGTTGTATACGAAATGTGTCCATGGAACACGGACACTCTGCTGTGCATTCTGGGTTGTAAGATAGCAGCATCATTGAACAAGGGGCGTGGTTTTGGGGTATGTTTTAGTAACAGCAAACAAAATGTGTTTGAATAAAATATTGAATAGTGTAGAGTAATTGATGACTTAGAATGCAATGAGAGCCTTAACCAGAGAATGAATTGTAAACGGTATGTCAAGGCCAGTGCCGTTGACATACCGTTGGTCGAACAATATAGAACCCTTCTGTATATACAATGTTTGACGACTAAAGAGTGTAGGGCTATCGTCGACTTAGAAATGAGCTAATATAAAACCTTAACGAGTTTTTATCCTCGAAACAAGAGGGTCAATATTGCACTACTCGTCGCTCAGCTGATGATCCTCGCAAAGATGACAAAAATGTTAAACACGCTTATAATTTTATAACAGAATGAGGTCACGCAGTCGATGGTGCAACAAATCCCCGTGCCCTCCTGAACGTGTAACGTGACAATGTAAGGGTAAATATGGTTATAGGGTGGAATCTCAATAGTCCCTAGTTATGACCAAGGGGTTATGTTCAAAGGGGTTTGGGTGAATTCCGGGTCCAATGATGATTAGATGGTTATATCCGTCTGTTCATGCCCAATTAAGTGTAGGTATGGTTCTCAACAGTTTCCAATATATGACCTAGGTGTTATGCCCCCAGGAGTGGGGATAAACCCCAGGACTGATGCTGAGTGGATGGTTGCATCCGCCTGTTCATGCCTTGTAAGTGTATTTATGGTTATAGGGTGGGAACACAACGGTTTCCAAGTTATGACTCAAGGGTTTTCAGATAGTTGTATGATTATTTCCATTTGTTAATTCTCAGTAATTATATAGCTGTGGATTCAGAGAAAACAAATCGTTTAAAGTTTTTCCCTATAAAAGTCTATGTTAAACATGTGACCCCTGGGGAAGAGACATATTTGACTCCATTGTCTCGATTTGAACAACCTTGATAGATGACCATACGATTGAGGCACATGCAAAACATTAGACCTCCAGCTCACGTAATTTCAGAGAAGATACTAGTTATACCATGTAATAGACAAGTCATGATTGTTATATCATATGATAGACAAGCTATGTTTATTATACCATATGATAGACAAGTCATGCTTGTTATACCATATGATAGACAAGTCATGCTTGTTATACCATATGATAAACAAACCATACTTGTTATACCATATAATAGACAAGCCATGCTTATTATACCATATGATAGACAAGTCATGCTTGTTATACCATATGATAGACAAGCCATGCTTGTTATACCATATGACAGACAAGCCATGCCTCTTATACCATATAATAGACAAGCCATGCTTATTATACCATATGATAGACAAGTCATGCTTGTTATACCATATGATAAACAAACCATACTTGTTATACCATATGATAAACAAACCATACTTGTTATACCATATGATAGACAAGTCATGCTTGTTATACCATATAATAGACAAGTCATACTTGTTATACCATATGACAGACAAGCCATGCCTCTTATACCATATAATAGACAAACCATGCTTATTATACCATATGATAGACAAGTCATGCTTGTTATACCATATGATAAACAAACCATACTTGTTATACCATATGATAGACAAGTCATGCTTGTTATACCATATAATAGACAAGTCATGCTTGTTATACCATATGATAGACAAGTCATACTTGTTATACCATATGAGAGACAAGCCATGCCTCTTATACCATATAATAGACAAACCATGCTTATTATACCATATGATAGACAAGTCATGCTTGTTATACCATATGATAAACAAACCATACTTGTTATACCATATGATAGACAAGTCATGCTTGTTATACCATATGATAGACAAGCCATGCTTGTTATACCATACGATAGACAAGCCATGCTTGTTATACCATATGATAGACAAACCATGCTTATTATACCATATGATAGACAAGTCATGCTTGTTATACCATATGATAGACAAGCCATGCTTGTTATACCATATGATAGACAAGCCATGCTTGTTAAACCATATGATAGACAAGCCATGCTTGTTATACCATATGATAGACAAACCATGCTTGTTATACCATATGATAGACAAGTCATGCTTGTTATACCATACGATAGACAAACCATGCTTGTTATACCATACGATAGACAAGCCATGCTTGTTATACCATACGATAGACAAGCCATGCTTGTTATACCATACGATAGACAAGCCATGCTTGTTATACCATATAATAGACAAACCATGCTTATTATACCATACGATAGACAAACCATGCTTATTATACCATATGATAGACAAGTCATGCTTGTTATACCATATGATAGACAAGCCATGCTTGATATACCATAGGATAGACAAGCCATGCTTGATATACCATAGGATAGACAAACCATGCTTGTTATACCATATGATAGACAAGCCATGCTTGTTATACCATATAATAAACAAACCATACTTTTATACCATATGATAGACAAGTCATGCTTGTTATACCATATGATAGACAAGCCATGCTTGTTATACCATAGAATAGACAAGTCATGCTTGTTATACCATATGATAGACAAACCATGTTTGATATACCATAGGATAGACAAACCATGCTTGTTATACCATATGATAGACAAGCCATGCTTGTTATACCATATGATAGACAAGCCATGCTTGTTATACCATATAATAGACAAACCATGCTTATTATACCATATGATAGACAAGCCATGCTTGTTATACCATATAATAGACAAACCATGCTTGTTATACCATATGAAAGACAAGTCATGTTTGTTATACCATATGATAGACAAACCATGCTTGTTATACCATATGATAGACAAACCATTCTTGTTATACCATATAATTTACAAGTCATACTTGTTATACCATATATTGTGGTTTATAGTATGTGGTGTTAATTAAACATGTGGCACCAACAAATGAAATTGACTTTAATTGGCCATTAAATTTGCTTATTAATAAATTACTTAATATCTGCCGTGGTTTGCAGGAAACTGCATGCATCATATGGTAAAAACAAGACTAATATGGAGAGAAACTCGGCCAATATGGGAAAACTCGGCGAATATGAAATTTAAGCAATCTCATTGGATAAGCCAACAAGGCCAATATGACTAAGGCTTGGTTCTCTTTAAGGACGCAATTTTTGGAGAGAAAAAAAGCGAACAATGCAATAGATCTAACAAGTGAAGCCGAAGAGGTGTTAGTGTTAAGGGTAAATAAATCAAAGAAAAAAGAATGACTTGAAAATCAGAGTAGCTTCAAAATACGTTTCTAAGTCGTTCAAAACTACTTATTTATGGTTCAATTTTTCAAAACAAATCCAGGTAAACACCTTCCTCACCCACCCCCGTGCCTATACCCAAAAGCTCTCCAGGTACGCCCCTAGAATTGCAGATTTATTTGAATCAGATATTTGTTATTAAATGTTATATTGAACATATACCGCTTGTTTTTTCTTACCTGTAAATGATATTAAAACATAGGAATAAAGAGATATATTAAGTAGTTAATTGCCTAAGAAAATATCGAGGCAACTCAGTGGTGCCGGTAACAGGGGACATTTATCCGACATATTACCATATCCAATTCATATTTTATATTGATGACTTTATTTTTGGATATAATCTTCGGTCCAGTGGGTAGCAAACTCTATTCTGGTCAGGGTACATAGTCCAAGCGGCGCGTTCAAGATCCATAGGAATCGAATTGTTTTCGATAGTAAGGGTAGGGAAATGGTCCCGGATCTCTCCCTCTCCCCCCTCTCTCCCTCTCTCTCTCTCTCTCTCTCACAGACCAGAACAACAAGGTGCCAACAAGTTAATATGACGTCATTATCATGAATCGGAAAATGTTAATATGACGTCATTATCATAAATTGGAACATGTTTAAATGTTAGATTATACCAAAAGAAAGTCCGATGCATTATCCCATTTAACATTTTTAGGTTATGTCAGCCCAAGTAGGTTATCATCTGACCTGACAATTTACATCAATAAGCCTTAATATTGAACCTCGATAAACAAGTAGCGGATATGGGATTTCAGGTTAGGATCAATAATTGTTTAAAAACTGTTCAAGGGCATACACTCATATAGACCAGTATAATGGCAAAATATTTATGCTTCTATATAATGTGTAAAAGTAGAGGGCGGGGGTTGTGGAGCAATGTAGAGGGTGGGGGTTGTGGAGCAATGTAGAGGGCGGTGGTTGTGGAGCAATGTAGAGGGCGGGGGTTGTGAAGCAATGTAGAGGGCGGAGGTTGTGGAGCAATGTAGAGGGCGGGGGTTGTGGAGCAATGTAGAGGGCGGGGGTTGTGGAGCAATGTAGAGGGCGTGGTTGTGGAGCAATGTAGAGGGCGGGGTTGTGGAGCAATGTAGAGGGCGGGGGTTGTGGAGCAATGTAGAGGGCGGGGGGTGTGGAGCAATGTAGAGGGCGGGGGTGTAGAGCAATGTAGAGGGCGGGGGTTTTGGAGCAATGTAGAGGGCGGGGTTGTGGAGCAATGTAGAGGGCGGGGTTTGAGGATCAATGTAGAGGGCGGGGGTTATGGAGCAATGTAGAGGGCGGGGGTTGTGGAGCAATGTAGAGGGCTGGGGTGTGGAACAATGTAGAGGGCGGGGGTGTGGAGCAATGTAGAGGGCGGGGGTTGTGGAGCAATGTAAAGGGCGGGGGTTAGGGAGAAATGTATAGTGCGGGAGTTGGGGAGCAAAGTAGACGGCGGGCGTTGGGGATCGATCGCTAGATCACACCCTCCCCTGAACCAGTTTAACGTCAGTCGTTATACATGTATTTACTCACATTTAAAGTCCCTATCCCGCCAACAACAGCCCATTTTACAACATATATACACCGTTTCTAAACCTACTGTAACCGAAGGTGTGTATATATAACTCAAATATATTGAGAATCCAAACTTTATAGACACAATATAAACGGCTTTACCCAGCCAGGCCAAACCCCAAAAAATGGAGCCTCGAATTAAGAGTTACCAACTCGTAATTCGTTTTACGCTTATTCAATCACGGATATTTTAAGAACACGTAAATAAACCTATATTTGTTATCAGCACATATACATTATTATATGACCTGAACACCTGCGTAGAGTTTTGATAAATGTTTTTTTAGTGTAATTTTGCCGTTATTTGGCGGTTAATTTCTTCAAGGTTTAAATTAACATTTTAACATTAATGTAGTATCCCGAACGCCGGATTCTTATCCCAGCTCCTTCCACCTCACGCCTTCCCAGATCTAATGTCTGAATGTTGGTATTTCAGGTACTAGGCCGACCATTACACTTTTACTTTTGGTTCCCTAACACCAATAACACCTTTATAAACAGTTTGTTTGTTGTTTTCTGTATAACGTCAATAAAGTTAAACTGATACATAGTTAACACTGTTGTCTACAGTGTGAGGAGAGATAACTGGACCCAAAGTTAAACTGATACATAGTTAACACTGTTGTCTACAGTGTGAGGGGAGATAACTGGTCCCAAAGTTAAACTGATACATAGTTATCACTGTTGTCTACAGTGTGAGGAGAGATAACTGGACTCAAAGTTAAACTGATACATATTTATCACTGTTGTCTACAGTGTGAGGAGAGATAACTGGACCCAAAGTTAAACTGATATATAGTTAACACTGTTGTATACAGTGTGAGGAGAGATAACTGGACCCAAAGTTAAACTGATACACAGTTAACACTGTTGTCTACAGTGTGAGGGGAGATAACTGGACCCAAAGTTAAACTGATACACAGTTAACACTGTTGTCTACAGTGTGAGGGGAGATAACTGGACCCAAAGTTAAACTGATACATAGTTAACACTGTTGTCTACAGTGTGAGGAGAGATAACTGGACCCAAAGTTAAACTGATACATAGTTAACACTGTTGTGTACAGTGTGAGGAGAGATAACTGGACCCAAAGTTAAACTGATACATAGTTAACACTGTTGTCTACAGTGTAAGGGGAGATAACTGATACACAGTTAACACTGTTGTCTATATTGTGAGGGGAGATGACTGATACCTAGTTAACACTGTTGTCTACCGAGTGAGGGGAGATAACTGATACATAGTGAACACTGTTGTCTACAGTGTGAGGGGAGATAACTGATACATAGTTAACACTGTTGTCTACAGTGTGAGGGGAGATAACTGATACAGTGAGGGGAGATAACTGATACATAGTTAACACTGTTGTCTACAGTGTGAGGGGAGATAACTGATACATAGTTAAAACTGTTGTCTACAGTGTGAGGGGAGATAACTGGACCCAATCCATCCCGACCACCATTCCTATCTTAAAGGGACACACGGCAATCTTGATTTTTTAAAACTCACGGCGACCCGTTAGTTTTTTTTTCATAACCTGCATTTGTTCGATCATTAATATTAATTATAAGAATAGTATAAGGAAAATTGTTTTTGTATATTATTAACTGTTAATTATATTGCACCAATATTTAATACATATAAACCTATGGTAGAATAAGACGAACAAATGAAAACTCAAACACGTATTTAATTATATGCAAGTAGGTTTAAAGTCAAAATGATACTGGATACATAAACGAGACGCTAGTTTCAATGCTTGATAAACACTTCAAAATTGCCGCGTGTCCCTTTAAAGTATGGCTCCATACTTTATGTTCTACTTTCGTTTTCGAATATATAGTTTAAATGCATTTTAAGAATGTATCAACGAATGTAAAAATGTGTTACACATGTTTAAACGGAAGAAGTTAACTTTACGAATAGTTTTATATAGTTACATGGATTATAAAGTTCCTATAGAATTTTACTTTTGTTTTCACACTTGCTAGTTTTTCGTTTAACGACTGCAGCACTTATTCGAATGTGTAATGGAACCATAATCACGATATTCTCTGTACTCCAACACAAACACCTAAAGTAATAGAAACAATATATTACCTTAACACGATCTAGTCGTGTTGACCTGTAGTCAGCTTTTCCGTAAGTGTAGGTAGATAATTATGACGTCATAAGCGGTGTTGCAGTAGCTAACTGTGTACTACAAAGTAATGCAAGTACCGAAAGCCTTTTCAAAGTAAGTTGTTTGTATAGATACTATCGTATAAACTAATATTTATTTCCGTACATTTTGAAGAAATGCGTTATCCTTCGTTTGCTAAACAGTTGAATTGAATGTTGTTTAACGGCTCATCAACACAGTATACGTTTATTGCACCAATTGTACATTAAAACCTGTGGTCGAATAACAATGTAAAACAGATAACTCTGTTATAATTATATGTTTTATTTATTTATATGCAGGCAGGGTTAAAGTCAAAGCGATACTGAAATAATAAATCGATATGCTGATTGTAAAAGACAATGCCGAGTCAACGATTTTTCTCGGGGCTCAATGGGAGAGAGACTTTAAACCTTCGAAACACACGCACGCACACACGCACGTCATTGTCATTGTGCGTCATCGCAGGTCCGTCACCCGTCTTTTAGCTTTTTTCTGACAGCTGCTTCTCCAAAACAACTTCGCTTAATTTCACGGGAACATTGCTTTTGGAGACTTGTACATCTTACAATCTGCACCATCCAAGATGACCACCACAGCTTAAATAAACTGAAACTAATTTAACATGGAACACATCTAAAAGCATAACAAGATGATACGGGATCAATAACTTAAGTAACTGGCATTACTTGTAGTTAGACCTAAATAAAAGACACGGTGATGAGGCTTCCAATGTCACAGTTATTTTGCATAGAGGATGTGGTAAATCTTCACTTTCTTAATGTACGCTAAAGTTATTTAGTTTGTTTTTATTACTGGACCAATCTTTATGGTGGTGTTTGGAGTCAGTAGGTCAAGGTCACGGTAGACTTGGATTATCTTCTGCTTGACCTAAATCTTCCTGAAACTACTTGTAAATGTTTGTATTTGGATTGATCGTGAGTTATGTAAGTCAAATGTGGGTCAATGTCGCAGTGAACATAATATTGACACTGAAACTGGTTAAATTTATCATGTTCCAGTTACCTGAACAAACTTTCACGAAACTTTGTATTCATAGTTATATTGGAGTTTATTATACGCCAACTGTGGTGGGAGCCAGTACGTCAAATGTCAAGGTCACATTTAAATTAAATTTAAACATTGGCTAGGCCCAATATCTCAAGATACACTTGATATGTATTCATGAAACTATGTAGTTGGGGTACCTACTGATATGTTGTCATTATGTTACAGGTCATGGTTACAGTGAACTTAATCTAATCTTGATCATGGTTTTGACTCTCTATCTCAAGTTGTTTTACATGACGTATGATCATGTGATACAGCTGGGATTTACCGGTGTTCACATGATACAGCTGGGGTTTACTGGCGTTCACATGGTACAGCTGGTAAACGGGTTTACCGGTGTTCACATGATACAGATGGGGTTTACTGGCGTTCACATGATACAGCTGGTAAACGGGTTTACCGGTGTTCACATGATACAGCTGGGGATTATCGGTGTTTATAATACAGCTGGGGTTTACTGGCGTTCACATGATACAGCTGGTAAACGGGTTTACCGGTGTTCACATGATACAGCTGGGGTTTACCGGATACATATCAAGAAGTTAACCGAAACTGTTATAACTTCACTAGACGACACTTATAAATGCCCCAGTAACATTTGATTTCATACCTTTTAAATGGGATGTACATATTTGATAAAAACTCATACGCTAGGGTGGATTGCTGCAGGTGGACACATTAATATGTTTTAACAGGTTCATCAATTTCAATTGAAAATAAATAATCAATTTCATAATTGGATTACATTGAGTTACCGCTTTAAATAAGTGTTTAAACATTGAGCAAACTATGATGAACAAAGAAATTGTCTTATGAGCATTTAACATTGGGGGTGCTTAATACGTGTTGTCTATTGTATATATAAATACATAACAAGCTGCAATAGCTTCTCACTGACCCACGATATGTCACGTGGTCGAAATGGCAATGTGGCAGTGAATCAGTTATAACAATAAACACGTAATGCTTTGGGCACTATATATCAGGTAACATGAGTTCGTGCCATTTTGGTGCTGGTCAGATGCTTAACTATGTTTTCCATGGCCTGGACAGTAAAGAGGCTTCGTCTAAAACGTTCTCGCCTCTCACTGATGCGGGTTCCAATCCCACTTTGTCAAGTGAGAAAGTGCCGATTCTTCAGGATGGCAGGAGATATACCGTACTGGTTCTACCGATTAAAATGCGGTGATATGCCTCTACCACAAAAAAAAATGACCTTCATATTTGGCCTAGCATGTGCTAATAGGAATGCCGCCTAATGTCTAAAACATAAAGCATAAAACGCTTGTTTGCTAAGGGTTTTATGTTAAAAAACATATTCTAGATGTCAGGTCAATTTGACCTTGACCTTTGACCTTCTAACAAAAAAAACTGATAGGGGTTGTTGTTTAACCAAGAGTATTTTCAGATTGTAGGTCAAATAATTCAGGTGGGAATGTAATGTTCATGATCAGATCACTGTGACCTTGACATTTGACATACTAACCATAAAATCAATAGGGATTGTTGTTTTAACTTGGTACTATTTCTGTAAGGTTTGAAAATTATACGTCTAATAGTTACAAGTTACAGTGGGAAAAAAACGTTTCTCAGGATTCGGTCAATGTGACCTATGGAACTTAAACGCGATAGGCTTTCTCCTTTCTCCAAGGGCAATGCATCTATGAAGCTTAATAAGTGTAGGTATTCTATTTCCGGAGTTATCATGTGAAATGCCCATGTCCATATGAGAACATGGTGACCTTGACCTAGTGACGCCGACAGCAATTCCTCCTCCTAACTCGGACATTGTGCTACAAAGTTTAATAAGTGTAGGTATTATATTCCTGGAGTTATCACTTAGAATATATATTGGTGACCTTGACCTTTAAACTAGTGATCCCAAATGCAACACGGTTCCTCCTCCGACCAACGGCAATGTATAAAAGTCCACAAACGGAATGCATATTGCCACATGAGGTCATAAGGAGCTTGACCTTTAACTTACTGACCTCCAAAACAATAGGGTTTCACCCAGGGCTATACGCCTAGGAAGTTTCATGAGTGTGGGTGTTATTCTTTCGAAGTTTTCTCCCGAAATTGTGTATTTCCATCTTACGTCATGGCGACCTTGACCTTTGACCATCTGACCTCAGGCCATGGAAGGACGTTGATGTTGTTCTGCAAATGGTGGTCACACGTTATTAAGTTTATCTGATCCAGCTGGCAACTTTTTTGTTAATCTTACACTTTAAACCTTACTAACAGAGACCTTTATTTTTTGTGATTTTCAATGTAGTCCACTTGCGACTTTGCTAGCGTGCCACACCAAAACTTTAGATAAACAAACTTAATTTTCTGTATAAGTTTTATACTGAAAACGGTGGATATTTTTAGTTATTTAACTTAAACATGGAGGAAAGTTTCTTTTTTTTTTTGCTCAGTATAGGTTGATCTTATGAAATGATATGCTGAAATATATTAGCACAGTAAATTGCCCTTTATATTTTCAGCAGGGTACATTCTAGTTTTTGTTAGATTTTAACAGTAGTACAATTTACGACAAAAAGGCAAATCCTTTTGTTGAAATGTTTCTTTCTGTACACACTGTATATAGAAAAGAAAATTATTTTACATATGTTCACCAGTCAAAGTGTCAATGTAATTTAGTTATGTTAAACTTTTCCCTGTTCAAATTATATTTCTCTCATTCTGACAATTTTACATTGTAACGTATGCCAGAGTAACTGTATATCATTGTAAAGTAACTGGACATTAGTGTTAAGTAACAAATAGTAAATGGATATCATTGTAAAGTAACCAATAGTAAATGGATAGCATTGTAAAGTAACCAATAGTAAATGGATAGCATTGTAAAGTAAGAAAGAGTAGCTGGATATCATTGTAAAGTAAGAAAGAGTAAGTAGATATAATTCTAAAGTAAGAAAGGGTAAGTGGATATCATTGTAAAACAAGCAAGGGTACGTGGATATCATTGTAAAGTATCAAAGGTAAGTGGATATCATTGTAAAGTAAGAAAGAGTAACTGAATATCATTCTAAAAAGTAAGCAAGGGTAAGTGGATATCATTGTAAAATAAGCAACGGCAAGTGGATAGCATTGTAAATTAAGAAAGATTAACTGAATATCATTCTAAAAAGTAAGCAAGGGTACGTGGATTTCATTGTAGAGTAAGCAAGGGTAAGAGGATAATAATGCAATCTTCGACAAACACTCAGTTATATTTTAATATAGAAGAAATCGTAATAGTCTTACATAATGTACATATATGGGCAAGCAAAAATTGACTTTAATATCATTCATATCAAAGAACATTTTGCAACAAACATTTTTTATAATTATATTTAAATGACTGGATAGTAGGAAGAGAATGTATTTCGACCGGTATATTGTTCCAAACGTGTTGACCAAAGTCGCTAAATGTGTCTTTCATGAATTTAGTTTGCGTTTTGTATGTAACAAGATAATTTCGTGTAGCTGATCGCAGATTATACATAATATTACATGATAATGTCAAAAGTTGTGATTTATAATTAGGAGCTAGGTTGTTTATTGACTTATATATCAACACACTAGTATGATACTGACATATGTTATGATAAGAAAGCCACTGAAGTTCAATGAACATATCCTTAGAAATAGTTCGAAAAAGTTTGATATTATTCTAGCTGCTCTTTTCAGAATTTTATGTATTTTATCTTCTATTTTTTTGCTTTTACTCGACACAGTACAGCAATAATCAAATGCAGACATGATGTAGGCATTATTGATCATTATAAAATATAATTTTCATATCATATGTTAAATAGTAAGATATACGTTTCAATAAGACAATTTTAGAATTGAGTTTGGAGTTTTTCGGATTTTAAAGTTTTTTTACCTTTATCAATTGTTTTCTATTCGAAAGATATGAATCCATTAATTTAATGGTATTGTCTGAAAAACGGTAAAGTTTCAATTTGTGTATCAGTATTCTATGGTCTACAAGATCGAATCCTTTCTTAGATCAAGAAATATACAGCTCCTATTAATTTACCTGAGTCTATATCTTTTAACCATGCTTCTATTAACCGTGTCAGAGCAGTATGACATGAATGATATTGATATATCCTGCATTTGTTGACATTATGCATCTTTTAAGACTTTAAATTGTTACATGTTGTTACTGTTGATTGGCGATTGCTTGTTAGAGTGCACATTCCGCAAGAAAAGATGATTTTATCAACTGTTTATCAGAATTTACCGGCATGACGTCGGCCATGTTTACTGATGCATTGTGGGTTGTTTACTTTTCCGTTGTCAATAGTAATTGCTTCCTTATTCTTAACTGTCAAACAAGATAAAGTTATGTTTAAACCGTATTCTACCATTTGGAACAGTTCATTGGTATGTTTATTGGTTAGAATATTATTTGTAATTAATGTAAACTGCGTTTTTATACGACTTTCATACATTTTAAGCCGTAGATTACTGTTTTTTTCTGTTAGTGTTTTGTTTGGTTGGAAACGTTCGTTTGTTCGGAAAAAGAACGTTATCGTGCGTAAGACCGATTGTTTCCGAACATCGAACGTCGAACAACGACCAAAACCCGACATTGATCATTTTTTGATCATTTATTTGATCGTTTTCTTAGTTTTAGTATAAATAGGCCCGAAAATTGGTCGAGAGATCAGTCTCGCATCATCTAGCATACAGTACACATCGTTGCTCTTGGCTATCTGCACTATAACAGTGAACTTAGGCAAATCATAAGTAAGCATCATTAATGAAGTAATACTAGATACTTAAAAGTAAAGAATATATATTTAGTTACATAGCAGGTAAAATAACAGTTTATTATATAACATTGGAACTATTGATAGCATGTATTTCTAGGATCTGGTTATTGACACTAAAGATACGGAGTGCTATTGGGATTTAAGTTGCGATTCATTATTTTATTACAAAACGCGTGTGCACTAAACAGTATTTAAAGTATATTATACAACAAATCGGCAATTTTGATGAGAAGAATATATTGCGAATGTGGTGTGCTTATTTGTAGAAACAGTTGTTTTAATATGCATGATTAGTATTCTTGTGCTTAATAAAAGAAGTTAAACTGTTAACAAACCGTTGTTCCTGAAATACCCTGTTACTATATTAAAAGCTAACATAACCGGAAACTACGTCTAAAGGTTGACCGTTATAATCTGATAAAAGATTAACAACAAACGGTCTAAGCTCAGAGTGATCTAAACGAAACTTGTAATTAATAGGTTAAAGGTAAACGCCAGCAGAGCGTAACAATTTTATGGTGGCAGCGGTGGGATCCGATATTTGAACAGCGATCGGGTCCAGAGATTCGAACCCAAGTTTCAGTTTGATCCTTTGATATATATAAAATTTCTAAACGCTACCATGAATGATCCAAGAGCTGTGGATAGCCAGGGAGAAATATTTTTCAACCCCCAAAGTAGATTGCAAGATGGTTATCAACAAAATGCATCTTACCGAGATAAAATGAACAACGATTCGTGTACACCTAGAATGCTTGAGGACTCGTATACAACAAAGGAGAGGGAAACAATGACCGTTCAGTGCCCATCAACATCTGCTGATGGAGGCCAGGATTTGAGTCATGTGCTAAGTGGTATTACTGGTGTTCTAAAAGATATGGCCCAAGAATTAAAATCCTTAAAACAGTTGCGAGATACCCAACATATGAACAACAATGCTATGTGTCCTATAACTCGTACAACCAATTCGCCAAACAGGCCAACAAATTCAAATCAGAATGGGCTGGAAGACTCACTTCATGAAAGAAGAGGTCAAAACACATGCACAGGTGGGGTACAGCAACATCCTGCTTTTAGAGGTGCTAGTGACATACCAAGGGTCTTTACTGACAATAATGCATACGCTGTTCACAATGAAGTTGGCAGTAGGTATGACAACAGTTATGAAGCAGAGATGGGTGATTGTTTTAACCAAGACAGCCATTATGACAGATATAACCGACAACCTGAGGGTGGTTCAAGACGCAATTACGGTGATGCCATGTGTAGACCAGCAAGAACACACCAACGTGACTTTGGTAATTTAAGGATTTCCTCTTATACAGGAAAGGAAGAGTGGTCAGTTTGGATTGCCAGGTTCGAGGCCATTGCACAAAGGTACGGATTTAGTGAGGAGGAAAAGTTAGATCAGTTGTTACCACGTATGGAGGGACAAGCTGGCCAATTTGTTTTTTCTCAACTACCCCCGGTCATTTTATCCAATTACAAAGAGCTTGTAAGTGAGTTGAATAGTCGCTATCGTGTAATAGAAACAACGCGATCGTTCGCTGCAAAATTCAGCAGGCGATCTCAGAGGGCTGGTGAGACAGTTGAAGATTACGCCGCAGACCTCAAAGTACTGTATGATAAAGCACACGGGTATCGTGATAGAAGAACACGAGAAGAAGATCTGGTTAGACGTTTTTTGGATGGCTTACGTGATGATGAAGTGCGCTTTGATTTTGAATATCATAAAGAGCCTGAAACAATAGATGAGGCAGTTTTTCACGTCGTCAACCTCCTTCAAACAAAAAATACTAGAGATAGAAGAAACAAAGATAATACTAGAAGAGTTGCAGAAGAGAACTATGCGGATAATACACATGACGTTGGAGATACTGTTGAGAGGGTGTATAGAGTTCAGGGTGAAAAACCGGCATCAAGGAGAGACGACAAAGGCGATAAGAATCCTGATAAGGTCACTAAGGGTGATATTGAGCAAGTCGAGATGCAGAATAAGGTGCTGCTAAAACTTATTGAAAGAATTGAGAAGCTAGAAGAGGCAAATCAAGATCCTAATAATAAGAGAAGCAGGGTTCAAAGAGACCGAAATGTTGAATGTTACAGTTGTCACAAGGTAGGACATTATGCTCGGGACTGCCCAAACAAAGTTTGGCTGCCTCACAGACGAGACAGACCAGAAAGGTCAGAGAAACATGCTACTCAGAGTCAGCGAGATGGTAATTTAAACTACCAAGGACCGACTCTTGTGGCCAAAGAGAGGTCCAATTAGGCGTTGAAGGCCAATTACCTGTCAGAAGAGAAGCAGAAATTATAGGAGTCCATAAGTCAGATAAGAATATAGACTTTCAAAGGAAAAAGGGTTTGTGCGATGGTATTTATATTACTGGGGCAGTAGAAAATGTACCATTAGTTTTCACAGCAGATACAGGGGCTTCGCGGACAGTAATTTCATCTAGAGTTTATGACAGGATTGAAGAAGGTAGAAGACCGTATCTGGTAAAATCAGCATGCTTGAAAGGCGCAGGTGGACTACCCATTAAGGAGAAGGGAAAGGCTGAATTCACTCTAAAACTGGGATCCCATGAGATAGTCAGTGAGGCTATAGTAGCAGAAATTGAGGATGATGCTCTGCTGGGATATGATGTTTTAAGGGGTAGTGAAAAGGGAGCAGCTGATATTTTGTTAAGTCAGAACAAAATAGTCCTTGAGGGAGTAGAGATCCCATGTTTTCAAGTAGGCAAGGATAAGCGAACAAGGAAAGTAGTAGTGGCGGATGACTTTATAATCCCGGGGCAATCACAAGCGCTGTTAGAGGTATACGTAGAGCGAGTAGAAGAAGATGACGGTGATCAGAATGCAAATTACGTACTTGAACCGACAGATCAATTTAAGGAGAGGTATCGATTGATGATGGCATCAACACTTGTGGATATCAACAGGGCCACAACATGTAAAGTAAGAGTGCTAAACCCGTTTTCTTCTGAGGTAGTTTTAAAACAAGATGCTGAAATTGGTAGGGCAGAGAGGATGGAAAGAATTGTAATTGTAGTAGCAGAAGAGGAAAGTGCAGAAGAAGGAGAAAACCTGCATAGTATAAGAAGGGTAAACAACGGTTATAATACGCCTGATTTACCAGAGATGGCTTTTGCAGAAGCTGAGGAAGTAGAGGTTCCTGAACATTTGAAGGAATTGTTTGAAAAGTCAACTAAAGGAAAAGGTGAATATGAAAGAAAGGTAGTGGCAGGTATTTTAGTTAAATACAAAGACTCGTTTTCGAGGGATGAATGGGACATCGGTTTAACGAGTCTAGCCGAACATCCAATTAACACTGGTGATGCTTATCCTGTTAAACAGAGACCAGGAAGAGTACCTCTGGCCCACGCAGACGAGGAAAAGAAAGCAATTGAGGACCTACTCAAAAAGGGAGTTATTCAAAAAAGCACTTCACCATGGCCAAGTCCCATAGTATTAGTTAAAAAGAAGACAGGAGCAGTAAGGCCGTGTGTTGACTATAGAAGAGTTAATAGCTTAGTAAAGCCAGACGGGTTCCCATTGCCGAGGGTGCAGGACTGCCTTGATGCAGTAGCAGGGTCTAGCCTGTTCAGTAGTTTTGACCTGACCAGTGGTTATTTCCAGATTCCCTTAAAGAAGGAAGACATTCCGAAGTCTGCATTTTGCTGTAAGTATGGACATTACGAAATGACAAGAATGCCATTTGGCCTTAATAATGCGGCAAGTACTTTTCAAAGAACCATGGAACTCGCATTACAAGGGTTACAATGGGTGACGTGCCTAGTATATATTGATAACATTATAGTCTATGGGGCAAATTTTACCCAGCATATACAGAGGGTTGATGAGGTGCTTGATAGAGTCAAAGCGGCGGGGCTAAAGCTGAAACCAGAAAAATGTAACCTGCTTCAAACAAAAGTTGTTTTTCTGGGTCATGTTGTATCTAAGGAAGGTATAAGCCCAGACCCAACAAACATCGCCAAGATTATTCAATGGCCTAGACCACAAGATGCCAAGCAAGTGAAGCAATTTGTTGCCACAGGTTCCTACTACAGAAGGTTTGTTAAAGACTTCGCCAAAATGTCAAGACCTTTGGTTGAACTTACCAGAAAGGGTAAGGAATTCATCTGGGATCAGTCTTGTGATCAGGCATTTGCACACATTAAGGAGGCTTTGATAAGTCCAGATGTAATGGGATACCCACTGAATGAATCGGGTGATTTCATTCTTGACGTTGACGCGTCAGGTGTAGGTATAGGTGGAGTACTAGCTCAGATACAGGATGGGAGGGAACGCGTCATCTCGTATGCAAGTCGAGCTCTAAATAAAGCTGAAAGAAATTATTGCATAACAGAAAAAGAACTCCTAGCAGTCGTGTACTTTGTACAATATTACAGGCAATACCTTTTAGGTAGAACTTTCACCGTAAGAAGTGATCACCAGGCACTAGTGTGGCTTTTTAGTTTAAAAGAGCCGAGTGGGAAAATAGCTCGATGGATAGAAATATTGGCGCAATATGATTTCGCCATTGAGTATCGACCCGGAAAGAAACAAGGTAATTGTGACGCGCTGTCCAGGTGTGCCAATCCTGGAGAATGTACCTGTAGTGAGGTTGACATGAGTGAACCACTCAAATGTGGACCATGCCATAAGTGTCAGAAGAGAGCCAATGATATGATGCTCAGCATCAAAGGGTTACAAGACTCCAACCTTTTGGGACATGGACAAAGTGATATAGCTGAGCCGGTGGACAGAAGAAATGGAGAAATAAGAGCTATCCAGGACGAACCCATTCCAGGAACATCTAAGGAGGATATTGATACACAAAGTAAACCAGAAAGTACAAGTACCTGGTTGGGCACACATTCAACAGAGATTATAGTTAACTGTCAAAAAAGAGATCAAGATATAAGTTATCTCACGGATGCAGTGAAAGTAGGTAAAAGGCCAGATAGTGCAGAAATGGTGTCTAAGAGTCCAGCGGCTAGACACTATTGGATTCTGTGGAACTCTCTCTCAATAAGGGACGGTGCACTATACAAAGTGTTCAAAAGAACTGATGAAACAGACGAATATTTGCAACTCGTAGTTCCCAGAGAACTCAGAAAAGATGTTATGTTTCAAATGCACAACTCCATTACTGCTGGACACCTTGGAACAAAAAGGACTAAAGCAAAGGTGTTGAAACACTACTATTGGTATAACATGAAAGAAGACATTAGTCTGTATATCAAAGGATGCGACATATGTGCGGCTGACAAGAAGCCCAACAAAAGTCCGAAGGCACCAATGGGAAGTTTAATAACAGGAGCACCATGGGACGTTTTAGCCATAGACTACACGGGTCCATTTCCATTGACAGCTCGAGGTAACCGGTATGTCCTAGTACTCACAGACCATTTCACTAAGTATGTGGAAGTAATAGCAGTGCCAAACCAGACTGCAGAAGAATGCGCTTCTAGAATATTAAATGATTTTATTGCTCGTTGGGGTACTCCTCTAACCATACATAGTGACCAGGGAACGTCTTTTGAAAGTAAAATCTTCAAGAACCTCTGTCAAATGCTGGAAATAAAGAAAACTAGAACGAGTGCCAGGAATCCTCGTGGTAATGGACAGGTTGAACGATTCAACAGGAAACTGATAAAAATGGTTAAAGCATATTTGGCTGGTGAACAAGATGAATGGGATCTCCACCTTGGTTGTCTTGCTGGGGCATATAGAGCTACGCCAAGTGAAGCAACCAGGCTCACACCAAATCTATTAAGCATTGGAAGAGAAATTCGACTACCCGCAGACCTTGTATTTGGTCACAATGAGACCACTTCAGCTGTGGTACCGAAGTACTGTGAGTATGTAGAGGAGCTGAAGGACAAAATGTTTAAAGCTCATGAGATAGCCCGGAAATATCTTGCAGTAAGTGCTAAGCGAAGCAAGGAGA
The DNA here is from genome assembly GCA_037043455.1 of Cyrtodaria siliqua. Lineage (NCBI taxonomy): Eukaryota > Metazoa > Mollusca > Bivalvia > Adapedonta > Hiatellidae > Cyrtodaria > Cyrtodaria siliqua. The sequence goes on along the minus strand of JAWPHD010002128.1, from coordinate 42,959 downwards.
TATACGATTGCAAGCTATGTTTCCAGAAATATGGTAGGGGAGATATTGTATGGTGTCTAAATGAGACGAGAAAAGTTGGAATAGCTCATAAACTGGAGAAGACGTATGATGGACCTTTTGTCATTACAGAGCGACGTTCGGACATCAATTTTGTTTTGAGATTAAACAAAGAGGGTCAAGAAAGAACAGTACATCACAACAAATTGAAATTGTATGTGGGAAACAGTCCTCCAAAGTGGGCAGAGAGAATTTCAAAGAGGCTTAAAGAAAACAAAGTTCTTGAGCATATAGTTTAGGGTAAATCAACCTAAAGCTATGTTAGTGTACTTCAAAAACTGTAGTAATGAAGAACAATAAAATAAAAAATCGAAACAATTGTTGTTGTGTCACTTGATAAATTGAATATGTATATATAGAGAAGAAAAGTAACTCCGAATATAAGATATATATATATATAACAGTGTATAATGTATATACAGCAGTGTATATAAACAGTGAATAAAAAAAACAGTGCATAATGTAAAGCTATACATTTAAATGAGGATAAAAACCTTTGTAAAAAAAAATACATCATAAAGCGTAAAATTGACAGTGTACAAACGCGTCCGAAGTCGCAGAATATCACATAATATTACCCGTTGTATGCAAATGGAGGAAAATCGGTTATAACAGCGATTAAAATAGCACATAACAGTTATATCACGCGAGTTTACCTGTCGAGACAGAGCACTCCGTACTATGTTAATGGTGTCAGTAATCAGGTCGATTTAGTCCATGAAGGCTTATATTGACAAAATGACAATCATCTACTTTCAGGACCTTGCAATGCTGAGTCAATATAAAAATCGGGGACGGGCTTACCAGTGCAAGAGGTGCGCAAAGATAGAACGGAAGGGTCGAATGCTGGGACACATTCTTAAGCAGCACATACCAATGGATAGGGTGCCATTTTACTGCTCGTTATGCTCATTCAGATGTCAGGACCGTAAAACCCTAATTGACCACATTAAGAAGTACAGCCGACATCGTGAAGAAGAGGCCAGACAAGGGACACCCGACTATAACCAGATTTTGAAGCGGGCAATGAATCCCATCTACGTGGATGAAAAGGACATGAATATGTTAGGCAAAGAGGAGTCTTTTAGGTGGCATGCAAGACATGCGCTAAGGAAAGAGGATCCTTTGGATGACACCGAGGGGCTCTTTGAGGAGGACGAGGAAGAGGTAGTCGTTTCCGATGGATTGACTCTGCCAAGTTGGGCTGTGGCCAGCAAACCAGTTCCTTGCACAGAGACGCCAATTACATTCTCCCGCCCAGAGACATTTCCTTTCTCCCAGACCAGTTTTCCGGTGCCTACCCTGAACAGCCTCACTTCAAATGTCCAGCCAGGTATTGTTTCCATCTCAAAACCCAACTGTCAAATCGCCTGTGCCCAACCCAGACTCTCATCGACATCATTTGAACTGTGTGAAAACACCCTAGGATACAATTCTCAAGTGCCTTACATCAACACAAACCACAAGAACAGAAGAGAGCCATTAATTACGGTGAATGCAGCTGATCTGGCGGACTTACTGCCACCACTCAACACCTCACCTAGTTCCAGACTGACATCTCATTTGTTAAACACACCAGTAGCTACATTGAGCACTTGTCCAAAGTCGAATTTCACTCCATGTCAGGATGAGAACATTATGCCTGAAATAATGTATCAAGATGTCATGGACCCGCTCTATCAGGAGATCATTAACGGGACAACCACCAATAGAAATGTGACACAATTAGAAAACTCAGAAGAAATAAACCGGGTTGATACTGAATCCCTGCCAACGGCAACGGTCGACGATGAGCCAGCAGCAAAAAAAAGGAAGACCGAAGATGGGACCCCAACGGAAGGACTATTAAACGTTCTAGTATATGCCATTAAGGAAGGAACAAACAACATTGTGGAGGCAATAAACTCCAACACGAGGGCGATACGATGCCAGGATAAAACGTTAGAAAAAGTAGTAGGAGAGCTTGCGCGCATAGAAAGGAAGTTGGCCCAGATGGAAAAAACCATAGAAGACAACCAGGCGATCCAGAAGGAAAATCTGCCACCATCATCGTGTTCAAAGAAACTGAAAAGTGTCGTTAAAAAGTCCTGAACATTAAAACAGGTTATGGAACTCTGGATAGTATATTTAGTTATAACTGAAACTGAAACAGTGATAAAACAGTTAAGCTGTCATGTGACATAACACAAAACTTGAAATTGTAAGGAGTGTATATCACTGATTATATTCAGTGACCGAGCATAAGTTTTAAGCTCAATAACTTTTAAGCAGTTTGCTTTAGAAAGACGAAGATGGCATTTATCTAACTGGTGATGAATATTTGAAACAATATATAATTACTAATATATAAACTGGAGTAAATGTTTTAAAAACAACAACGCGGTCTTAAGCGATGACAATTTATTGTGTGAAGAACTGTGAGACAATAAGTTATTACATGTCAATATATACAGTATATCAAGTATGGTGATATAAACTGGAGTAAACAACTCAGTGTTAAGCTCTGACAATTTATGACATGAAGAACTGTGAGACAATGAGTTGTTGCATGTCAATATATTTATCAAGTATTACTATTTATTCTCCGTACAACGGAGCGAACACATGTTGGATAGGTTAGGCATCAGGAGCTTTGCCTAAATAAGAGGGGAGTTATGATATATCCTGCATTTGTTGACATTATGCATCTTTTAAGACTTTAAATTGTTACATGTTGTTACTGTTGATTGGCGATTGCTTGTCTTTAATTTATAATTATTGGTCTGAAACTGTAGCAGGTGCAACTTATAATCTTGTGACAATGTACAGTATGATTTCTTTTTATGACAGTGCACATTCCGCAAGAAAAGATGATTTTATCAACTGTTTATCAGAATTTACCGGCATGACGTCGGCCATGTTTACTGATGCATTGTGGGTTGTTTACTTTTCCGTTGTCAATAGTAATTGCTTCCTTATTCTTAACTGTCAAACAAGATAAAGTTATGTTTAAACCGTATTCTACCATTTGGAACAGTTCATTGGTATGTTTGTTGGTTAGAATATTATTTGTAATTAATGTAAACTGCGTTTTTATACGACTTTCATACATTTTAAGCCGTAGATTACTGTTTTTTCTGTTAGTGTTTTGTTTGGTTAGAAACGTTCGTTTGTTCGGAAAAAGAACGTTATCGTGCGTAAGACCGATTGTTTCCGAACATCGAACGTCGAACAACGACCAAAACCCGACATTGATCATTTTTTGATCATTTATTTGATCGTTGTCTTAGTTTTAGTATAAATAGGCCCGAAAATTGGTCGAGAGATCAGTCTCGCATCATCTAGCATACAGTACACATCGTTGCTCTTGGCTATCTGCACGATAACAGTGAACTTAGGCAAATCATAAGTAAGCATCATTAATGAAGTAATACTAGATACTTAAAAGTAAAGAATATATATTTAGTTACATAGCAGGTAAAATAACAGTTTATTATATAACATTGGAACTATTGATAGCATGTATTTCTAGGATCTGGTTATTGACACTAAAGATACGGAGTGCTATTGGGATTTAAGTTGCGATTCATTATTTTATTACAAAACGCGTGTGCACTAAACAGTATTTAAAGTATATTATACAACAAATCGGCAATTTTGATGAGAAGAATATATTGCGAATGTGGTGTGCTTATTTGTAGAAACAGTTGTTTTAATATGCATGATTAGTATTCTTGTGCTTAATAAAAGAAGTTAAACTGTTAACAAACCGTTGTTCCTGAAATACCCTGTTACTATATTAAAAGCTAACATAACCGGAAACTACGTCTAAAGGTTGACCGTTATAATCTGATAAAAGATTAACAACAAACGGTCTAAGTTCAGAGTGATCTAAACGAAACTTGTAATTAATAGGTTAAAGGTAAACGCCAGCAGAGCGTAACAATATTGTCTGAAACCTGACTGGGTCTCGTGAATAACATTATACGTCTTGTAATAGAATAGTATTTGAGTGGCTATATGACGCTCAAATATTTTTGAAATTGTTGGTAAGATTGAAATTGGACGATAATTACATGGGTCCTCTTTAGTTCCATTTTTGTGTATAGGAATCACACATGCCTCCTTAAAAATATCAGTGAACATTCCAGTTTGTATGCTGTTATTTATGATTGAAGCTATGGAGGATGTTATGTAATCACCACAATATTTTAAAATTCTAGGACAAATACTGTCTATACCTGTTGATTTGTTATCATCAAGTTTATCAATCAACTTTCTAACTTCAAAACGTGATATGAGTTTTATACTAAATGAAGCATATTTCAATTTAATATCAAGTTGTTGCCGTAATTCAGAGAAATCTCCTTTTACAAAACTCGTCTTTTTAACAATGTTTGAAATATTTATAAAATGTGAATTTAATGCATTAATAATATTTAATTGTCTTTCAATGATATGATCATTTTTATTAGCCTATCAGGTATTGAAATACCTCCATTGTTTTCTTTTCCAGTTTTGGAAATGTTTTTAAGGTTTTCCACATATACTTTGGGCTTTTATTTTCTTTAATAGCGTTGTTATAAAAGTTCTTATGTTTCTTTATCATGGATGAAATTTTATTGCGTAATAATTTATACTGGTCCCACTATTTTTCTTTATATAGCTTATCTCTCTGATAAATAACGTTCTTAATCTCATCAGTAAACCACCCAGGCTGGGTTTCATGTTTTATTTATTTATTTATCTGATCTTTGTGGTGGGGACTCCATACTGTAGCACAGTAGTCCTGGTTAGACTTAACCATACTGATGTAGGCATTCGTCTTTGTCTCCTCGTTTTTGGACTTCAGGTTTCGTCGCGGGAAGCCCAACATGCTGTATGCTTTCTTGGTCACCCGATCAATGTGGTTCTTCCAAGAAAGATTTTACTGAATGTCGATATATGGTGCTGTCTTGTAAAGTAATCAAAAGCAAGTGGATAACATTGTAAAGTAAGCATGGGCAACTGGATATTATTGTAAAGAACAGTAGTAGTATAAGTTTTTATTTTACCTCGCCGTTGGAAAGAACAGCGAGTGCAACTGGATAAAATAGTTAACCTGTTCGTTTCAAAGTAAAACAATGTATTGAAGTCTATGTCAATATCTTTATTCTTGGTTTTATCCCACTTACCTTTATTTTCTTGCAGCAGTTATAATTAAATGACGGGACATTATAGCCAACCCACGTATTGACTTCCTTTTGTGAAGGAAACGAACTTGTTTTTACCTTCTCTTGTCTACTAATCAGACACGACGCGTTTACCCAATTGTCACACGGTATAAGGACAGAAAAAAACACCTGTGTTTCCTGTGTTTCTGGTTATCCGAATGTCCCTATTTTTTGGCGCCGACCCTACAGTTTATCAACAAAAAAAAAAGGACTAAAAAGTTGGGTACGAAACGGTAATGTACGAAAATATTGAGTACGAAACATGCGCTAAAACATGGCCTCCTTCATGGTGCACTGAGCGTCCGTTTTGGCTATTAGGTTTACCACCACTAATTACATGTAAGCCTCCGAGGTGTATCGAATGTAGTTCCTATAATAAAAAGTAATCCCTCTTTATTTTATGAAAATTCGATTTTGTGGTTGTATGTATGAGAAGCGTATTAATAAGTTTTACTGGATCACTGATGAACATTTTCGACATTTCGACTCTATGCTAACACTTTGTGAGCAATTAAAACAGTCAATCAATGAAAACAGCTGTACCCTTGACCTGTTTAGTAAACAAACAAGAACTTTCTTACATGTCTTGTGACCCCACCTTTTCTGGTGATTTTTCAAGTGGAAAATTAGTTTTCTATATGAACATTACACTGCTACATTATCCATACTTGAGTTGAATTTGCAGCAAATCATTAATATGTGGCACTTTAACATTGGTGTCTATGGGGAAAATAATTAATGGATTAATAATTAATTAAAAACTGCAGCCATGGGACATAGCAGAAGTTATGAAAAACATTAATCATGACATGCTGCCAGCAGATTTGTTCTTCCATACCACTCAGCCTCAGGAAATTATAAAATCCAATCTTATGTAAACTCGTAATCATGGCAGAAAATATGTGTTTTCAATTTATTTTATTCAAAACAAACATGTTAATTAAGAAGATATCATGAGGTTGTTTTCCTTCTCTCCTTGCAAAATCACTACAAATTAACTACTTGACAAAGTTAAAGATACTTTTAACATCGTCCAAACCACATAAGCAAAAAAAAAAAGAAAAGAAGAAATTGACCTACCTACTTATCCTAATTTGTTTTGAGTAACCAGAAACACAGGTATTTATTTTTCTGGCCTAACCGGCAATGATTAAGTCGGGTATAGTTTCAAATCGGTTCCGATATGAACGCGATGACGAAACGGTAGGTATTTTTTTATTTAACTTATAGCATATTGATTAATATTACAAACACTTAGTATGCTAGGATGTTCAGATACGTATGCAGATTATGTTAGGCTTTTAGTCCATATTAGGAAAATAGACGAGTTAGTGTCTGTAAACTTACGAAGGCCTTTTTTGCCACTGACCGTTCCAAGGCGATAGCCCTATTGTCAACCCTTTTGTGTTTGTGATGTCTTATTTGGCCTTTTATTCAGCTTTAAATTTGTACTTTGTTTCTGTCTGTGTTTATGGTTGACTGTCATCCTTGAATGCTGCTTTTCCTGTTCGAGTTTTAAATCTATATTAACAAAAGAAGCACAACTTACACACTTTCCAGCCAAAACCCCTTTGCACATAGTTCTGTTTTTTTCGTTCACGATGCCGATTCAATCTACAACCATTGGTGAACACAAGAGAGCAATTTGAAACTAGACCCGACTTGGTGATTGCCGGTTATACGGTGTGATTATGCTCGTGAGCGCGTGTGGCAAAACAAATAGATACCTCGTGAAGTTGTTATCAAGTATTACACTTAGCGTCTCCATTAATTATCCAGTATCACTTTGAACTGCTACTTATTTTATTCAAAACAATGTATATAATTCAATAACATTTTGAGTTTTAATTTCTTCTTCTGCTTCTTCATCTACCATATGTTTAATTAAATTATTGGTGCAATATAATCTGCAGATAGTAACATGCAAAATAAAAAGTTGCGTTATACTAGTTTTGTCCAGCGCCAAAGGCATTTCCTTCGTTCCGTCGCAAATTTTGTTTTCGACCAATAACTTAAAGACCGATCTTGGTGAACCTTTAGGACAATGTTTATGACCGTAATATCTAGACCATGTGCAATAACCAACCAGATCACGCCAATCTTGATGGAGTTATGGCCCTGGGACTTTTGAAAATTTAAGAATTCTGCGATTTCCGAAACATTTATAATCTAATTTTAATGAAACGTTGGGTCAATATTGATGGTCATATTATCTCGGCCAAGTACGATAACCAGCCAGATCGCACTAATCTTGCCGGAGTTATGGTCCTTGGATTTTTTTTGAAATTGAAGAATTTTGCAGTTTCCGCTTAATAACTTTAACATGTGTAATCCGAAATTTGCTGAAACGTGTGGTCAATGTTTATGGGCTTAATATCTTGGTACGATAACTAGCCAGATTGTATGTATCATGACGGAGACATGGCCCTTTGTTTTTAAAAATTGATGATTTTTGTGGTTTCTGCTTAGTGAATAACATTTATAATCCATTCAAAGACAAAATGAAACATGGGAACAATGCTTATGGCAATAATATCTCGGCCAAGTTTGCACAATAACTTTGTCATGTATAATCCAACCTTGATGAACCTCGGGTATAATGTTTATGAACATAATAGCTCAATCATGTTTGATAACCAGCCAGATCGCACATATCTTGCTGGAGTTATCGACCTTGGATTTTGAAAATGTTTGCTGTTTCCGTTCAATAAGTTAAGCATTTATTAGTTTGTATATTTAAACGTAAATTATTGCAATATAATTTATATTTTAATTATTGTTAATTTAAAAACAATGTCATTTTATAATCTATGCTTTGACATATGTAATGCAACTGAAATATTATTACATTATTTCATTGCTTATTACCTATTGTTCAAAAGAATGCTTTATTACATAAATCTTTCTTTTTCATTAAGGGGGAATGTGTTACCTTGATATCATTTTCTAATTAATTAATAATATCGTTTAAACATGTTATTGTGTCAGTTATGGCCCTTTGGCTGTGGACCATAATTCTCTGAATTTGCTTGTTATAATTAATATTAATGATTGAACAAATGCAATTTATGTGAAAACTAAAGGGACGCCGCGAGGTTTAAAAAACAACAACAAGATAGCCATGTGTTCCTTTAAATTGTACTAGCACACCTAATACGTGTAAGTTAAAGGGACACTGGCCGTAAATAAGCAGATATTGAGCATAACCGTGTGTGTGTGTGTGTGTGTGTGTGTGTGTGTGTGTAGTTCTAAGGTTTATAGACCGTCCGCCAACTAACACGACAAGGTATCTCTGCCGCGATGGGCACAATAGAGTCTGGTCTTTTCTAGATAAGTGTTTAGGTTGATCTGGTGCTGCTATGTAGTGTAGTCGTTTCTCTTGTAGATGTGTAGTGTTGTGTCGCTGCTGCTCTGTGTAGTTTCGCTGTGGCGCCGAAGTGGTCTGGTCGAGGTGGCCTACATCCGCTAAGGTGGTGCTCCTACATCCGCTACTGGTCGGGTTCTGTGTTTGGGGCCACACCCGCCAACTGCAACCTGCGTCCCCGATAGCTATAGCAACTAACGTAGGATAGTTCTATACTCTTCTGGCACGCAAGTTGTTGCTGACCCCTTCGATCCGTGTACGGCGCCAGGCTTCCCTCATAAATATAGTTGTTCCTGGCGTCGTTCCACGCTGGCGGGACGAAGGGGTTCTTCACTCTCGGTCAGTCAGCAATCATTCCGTTAGTACTGCGTCATATAAGCCAGTGACTTATACTACAAGTAAGAACAGATCCGCAATCCTATCTCGTACAACTTTGTATGATGTGCTGGCAAGGGCGACCCAGTAGGTCACCCTACATGATTGCTGACAGTGCCCACTCTGCGACGTACACGCGGTGAAGAATCAGGTGGACGTATTGAGCATAACCAAATAACTGTCTGATTTTTATTCAGTGAAATTAATGCATGAAAACATGAGCATAGACCCAGATAAGTCTCTCGTAATATATTCGTGAGTTTGTAAAAATAAAGTTTTATTTATTGTTTGTAAATAATGTGGGTCCTAGTATTTACAGTTTCTGCTGATCACGTGACAGCCATTAGGTTTTGTATACAGTATGTATTGCGTAATATAACTGGCCCGCTTAGCTCAGTTGGTAGCACGCTCACTATTATTACATGCAAGTGTAATTTTAGTTTCGGCTGCGAGTTCAAACTCGCGAAGAGGTACCTTTGTTTTTGTACCGCTTTTGAAAACTTGTTTTACTTAGTAATTATTTAATAATGGTAAGTGTTTCGTGTTTTATAAGCTAAAAGTTACGGACATTGTCCCTTTAATGTAAAATCGACATTTCATGAAAAATGTTTGTCAACGTAAGTATTTCGTGTTTTATAAGCTAAAAGTTACGGACATTGTCCCTTTAATGTAAAATCAACATTTCATGAATAAATACTATCAATCCACGATGTCACGGTAGTTCTCCAGTGACGGATCTGGTAGACTAATTGAGTGCACGAAGTAACGCAATACAATCATCAAATCGCAATGAAAAATAACTGCTTGTATTATAATTTCAAATAAATAGTTTTATCAAACGCCATACTATAGAGATAACATTAAAGGGACACATGGCTAGTCATCTTGAAAAATTGCGGCGTCCCGTTAGTATTTCTACATAACTTGCATTTTTACAATCATTAATATTAACAATGAGAATAGATGGAAAAAAATTGTATATATTGCACCAATAAAAAACCTATCTCAGAATAACGAAGAAAAATTGACAATCCAACGTTTTATTTAATTATATGCAAGCTGATTTAAAGTGTAAATAATATTAATAAATCGAAATACTGATTTTATTGCTTAAGATTGCCATGTGCCTTTAAATTACACGCACAGGTTAAGTACAGGTAATAAAAGTCTTTTTTTAGAACGTTACCTAAATGCGCTGAGGCGAAACACAGTAAACGTGTAAACGTGTAAATCTCGGTAAGCTTAGGGTATATTTATGGAAGTGTAAATAGTTCATTTTCAGTTTGTTAAACGTTTTATTGCACGATAGCACATTGTTAAGCCACTGTACTGTTATTAATTATTAGTACCAAACAAAACTACTGCAATTACATAAGTGTATTTTATTACGCAATCGGTGGCGTTTTGCCAGTCGAACCGTAGAAAGTTTCAAAATGGCGAATATCAATAATCTGGAGAGGTAAGTGTCGTATAAAATTACCTGCTATTTCTATATTTCGCCATTATAAAACATGACATCCTTCCAATTGGTGAACACACACTTATTCTATTTGAATGTGTGCTTTGACTTATCTATGTCCTCGTGTTGATCCTAGAACCAGGGTCAGAAAGATGGTGATTCTCTGTTGTCTGAAATTCAATCGAAGCCGTCCTTCTTTTTTTTATGGGGTGCCGTATTACTCGTCAATACAATTAACTGTTATCACTGATTCGAATGAATGATATCACGTATTCGAATAAGTGATATCACTGTTGCGTCACTAATTAGTTTTTCATAAGTAATAGCACTGCTTCGAATGAGTGCTGATTCGAATGTGTGATATCACCTATTCAATATCACCCATTCAAAACCCATTCAAATGAGTGATTTAACTCATTAAGTTAATAATAAGTTACAATACGTCAATTCAACATCACAATATTCATAGAAACATATGCAAATGCATTGACTATTTCGAATAGGTCATATCACTGAATTGTATTAAAAAGCAATACGGCGCCTCATACTGTTTCGTCTTAGTACAAATTATGTAAACTTTGAAATGCCAACATCCATAAAAACAAGAGGAGAATGACCTTGACGCATTCTACTAATAGATTGTTGATAGCCAGATCAGCCATTCAGCAGTATAGTTAATGAACCGAGATTTAGGTTATAAATACACCTTGATCTAACTAGGAAGTTTCATTTTACCCATAAAGCAAACAGCTGTTGATCAAAGTTAAATGATCTGGGTCAAATTAATCCAGGAGAAAAAAAATTCAACTATATTTTATAATTATTATAATTCTGTTATCCTGAAAACTTTACACCCTGCGGTCCATCTGATTATCACATTTCGACGTCCGTTTTTCGGATAAGACCGTCAAACCGGTGCGTTATGGGGTGGAGGTATGAGTTCATTTTAGGCAAACTGTTTTCGTTTTTTTAAAAAGCTTCACGTGTGTCCACGGCAAAATATGTTTCGATCTTACCTGCAACATTGATATATGCCATCTGTCTGTGATCTTACCTGCAACATTGATATATGCCGTCAACATTGATATATGCCGTCTATCTGTGATCTTACCTGCAACATTGATATATGCCATCTGTCTGTGATCTTACCTGCAACATTGAAATATGCCATCTGGCTGTGATATTACCTGCAACATTGAAATATGCCATCTGTCTGTGATCTTACCTGCAACATTGATATATGCCGTCTGTCTGTGATCTTACCTGCAACATTGAAATATGCGATATGTCTGTGATCTTACCTGCAACATTGATATATGCCATCTGCCTGTGATCTTACCTGAAACATTGATATATGCCGTCTGTCTGTGATCTTACCTGCAACATTGATATGTGCCATCTGTCTGTGATCTTACCTGCAACATTGATATATGCCATCTGTCTGTGATCTTACCTGCAACATTGATATATGCCGTCTGTCTGTGATCTTACCTGCAACATTGATATATGCCGTCTGTCTGTGATCTTACCTGCAACATTGACATATGCCGTCTGTCGGTGATCTTACCTGCAACATTGATATATGCAATCTGTCTGTGATCTTACCTGCAACATTGATATATGCCGTCTGTCTGTGATCTTACCTGCAACATTGATATATGCCGTCTTTCTGTGATCTTACCTGCAACATTGACATATGCCATATGTCTGTGATCTTATCTGCAACATTGATATATGTCATCTGTCTGTGATCTTACCTGCAACATTGATATATGCCATCTGTCTGTGATCTTACCTGCAACATTGATATATGCCATCTGTATGTGATCTTACCTGCAACATTGACATATGCCATCTGTCTGTGATCTTCTCGGTGCACGGTAGCGATTGATAGTCTCGGAAACTAGTGATGTTTTATGATATTCGTCATCTTTTAGAATACTTGTTTTATAACCAGCATATAAAAAAATAAAAAACGTAATGAAAAGTCCAAAATACAATAAAAACGAGGGGGCATGGGTATAAGGTGACGTCTTGTATTTAGTTTTCAGTGAAATTCCAAATATATCAGGCTAATTTATCAACATTTCAGAGACAGAATAGACCAGTAAGTTCTAGAGGGTATTAGGAGCAATGGTCTCCCAGTTAAAAAAAAAAAAAAAAAAAAAAAAACACTTTAAATGGCGCAGTCATATATATGTATTTTGGGGGTTCTGGCTCAAATTTTTTTTCCACATACTTCGGGATATGAAATGGTAGATACTTACTCAAGTTTGATTTTTTAAAATCTGAAAATAAAATATGAAATGGGTACCTACTTGCTCAGGTTTGATTTTTTAAAATTTGAAAACAAGTATGTACAAGAAATAAAATACTTGTTTTTCAAATTTTAAAAAATCAAACCTGAGTAAGTATCTACCCCAAAATACATAGATAATAAATCACCATGGTGATTTACTTGATTTATTAAAACTTTTTTAAAATAGGGCTAGTGAAGATTGCAAGTTTAAATTTTTTTATTTTTTTTTATAGTTATCAAAATTACAACATATTTTTTATTTGTAATAAAATATGATTAAACATTAATACGTCTAAATTTTAAGCACTCAGCATTATAATCTTTAAATTTCCAATAACGTGTCATTATTCTGACTGAAACTCCACCACAATCAGCACAAATTTTATTTTTTGCTTTTGTGCCTTTTTTACATATTGAGCACGGCAATACATGACTTGTTTTTAATCTATACTTATGCAAACTGCAATAATTAGAATCTTTTGTAGTCTTATTTTTACACGGATTGTGTAATCCAATTTTAAGATATTGCAAACATTGATTTCCATTGTTTCTTTTTGATATATTTATTTATATTAAATAAAAAAAAATATATAAATATATCAAAAAGAAATAATGAAGACTGAAGAGATTATAGAAAAATTAATACACCTGTTTGAAGCAGGTGAAATAGATAAGCAAACACTATCGAACGGTATAAATGCATTAAAACCTCTTAAAGAAGTTCCAAAGGAAACTTCAAAAGAGGTCACATCCCAAACATTAGAAAATTTACTCAAGAGACGACGTGCTAAAAAACAACGTAAACGAGAAAAGCAGAAATATGATAAATTACAAGAAAATGTTATAAATGAACAAAAGCAGAAATATGTCAAATTACAAGAAAATGTTATAAATGAACTGAAAGAGTTTAATGATAGAAAATCTAAAGAAGGTTTTCCAGAATTAAAACTGGTTGACAAACCAAAATGTGGTTTTTTCAAAGCATACGAGGCGCCTGTCGAGGAATACAAAGACCCTTTAAAACTATTTCATGATGGGAAATCCATTATCACAAAACAAATACATAAAGAGATAGCAGAGTTTGCAAAACTAAAACAAGGATTATACTTTCAATTTGGTCTTACTATAGATTTAAATAAAGACGATGGTGCTACCAAAAAACACGTCCAAACGGCAGTTTTATATAGTGAGCAAAAGGTAATTTTAAACTCTGAAAAACTAAATGAGTTTTACGACGAATCATCTGCATATATACAAGACAGCCTTGAAAGATATATAAGTGGAGGTTCAGGAATGGAGATGGATCATTGTGTTAAGTTTTACTTGAATATTGCAAAGTATGAACCATTAAAAGGTTCTTCATATATTCCTTTGCCTAAAGCAGTAGCTGATAAGAAGGCAATTATCAATGTAAAAAACGACGATGATCAGTGATTGTTTCATGCAATAAATTCAGCTTTAAATCCAGCTAAAAAGAATTCTGATAGATTATCAAAGTATCCTAGTATAGAGTTCTTAAAGAAAAAGGGCATTGACTTTCCCACTCCAATTTCTCAAATTTCCAAAGTAGAAAAACAAAACAACCTCGCTATCAACGTTTACGGATATACAATAAAAAAAATAAAAAAGTAAAAAATAAAAAGGTAAAAAATGTAAAAAATAAAAAGGTAAAAAATAAAAAGGAAAAAAATAAAAAGGTAACTGTTTTTCCATATAAAATATCAGAACAACCAAAAGATATTGAGCGAATTAATTTGCTCTTAATATCTGAAGACATTGAGGTTGAAGAAGAATCAGAGAATGAAGATGATCCAAATAATGAAGAAGGAATCATAGATGACAGCTATGACCCTTATGATTATCCCGACAAACCAACAACAAAAATAACAAAATATCACTATTGCTGGATTATAAATCTGAATAGACTACTTTATGACCAAAACAAACATAAAGGTCAAACTTACTTCTGCGATCGTTGCCTTCACGGCTATTCTGGAAAAGGACTACTAACCAAACACAGAGAAGACTGTAAGGGTATCAACAAAAATTCTTGCAGAATAGAAATGCCGCAAGAAGGTAAAAATCACATAAAATTTAAAAATCATCAAAATCAGATGCCTGTGCCTTATGCAATATATGCTGATTTTGAAAGTACAATCAAACCGCAATCAAACAAATTTGGAAAGAAATCTGAAATTCAAAATGTACACGAAGCTTGCGGGTTTGGATACCAAGTTGTCAGACATGATGGCAAAGCTAAAGAACCTGTTATTTACAGAGGTGAAGATGCTGTTGAAGTGTTTTTAAATCACATAGAATGTGAGAAGAACAGCATTAATAATATATTTGATCACCCAAAACCATTAATCATGACACAACAAAATGAAAAAGATTACGAAAAATCAACACACTGCTGGATATGCAAGAATGAAATAGGTAGGAAATGCGGTGGAAACGGTAAAGTAAGAGACCACTGTCATTTTACAGGAGAATACAGAGGTGCAGCACATAAAAACTGCAACCTAAAGCTGAAAATAAAACCAAACAAACCTATACCTATTATATTTCACAACCTCAAAGGATATGATAGTCATCTTATTATGCACAAAATACATAAAATGACAGGTAATATTACATGCATCCCAAACAACGCTGAAAAGTATATTTCATTTAGTGTTGGACAACTTAGATTTTTAGACAGTTTCCAATTTATGGCTTCATCTCTGGAAAAATTGGTTGATGCAACAGACAAATCTGATTTTAAAATTACCAAAAATCAATTTAAGGTAAAAACAGATTTACTTTTACGAAAAGGTGTTTATCCATACGAATATATGGACAGTATGGAAAGATTGAAGAAAACACAATTACCGCCCTTGGAAAAGTTTTACAGTAGTCTTTCAGATGAAAGTATAAGTTTCAAAGATTATGAATATGCTCAAAAAATATGGAAAGAGTTTAACTGTAAAACTCTAGGAGATTATCATGATTTATATCTAAAAACTGATGTAACTCTGTTAGCAGATATATTTCAAACTTTTAGAAAAACATGCATGAATGCATATAAACTCGATCCCTTGCATTACTACACAGCGCCTGGATTATCTTGGGATGCTTTACTTAAACATTCTAAAATAGATTTAGAACTTTTGACGGACATTGACCAGCACTTGTTTGTAGAAAAAGGAATGCGAGGTGGCATAAGTATGGTATCAAAAAGATATGCCAAAGCAAACAATCCATATGTGGCTGATTATAACCCTGACGAGGAAAACAGCTTTATAATGTATTATGATGCTAATAACTTATATGGGTGGGCAATGAGTCAGCCACTTCCATATTCTGGCTTTGTTTGGAAAGCCAAAAACAAAAAAGGAAAATATTCTAAACCAAAACCTGGCAAAGGACAAATACTTGAAGTTGATTTAGAGTATCCTAAAGAGCTTCATGATAGACACAACGATTATCCACTTGCCGCTGAAAGATTAAAAGTAAAAAAAGAATGGTTATCTAAATACCAGACAGATCTGTTAGAAAATAATAGCATGATAAATACAGAACAACTAGCTCCAAATCTTATGGACAAAGAAAAATATGTGATACATCACAAAACCCTGGAACTGTATTTATCTTTGGGTATGAAACTAAAAAAAAGTACACAGAGTATTAGAATTTAATGAAAAACCATGGATGGCATCATACATAAATCAAAACACAGAACTTAGGAAAAAAGCTAAATCACAATTTGAAAAAGATTTTTATAAACTTATGAACAACTCTGTGTTTGGCAAGACAATGGAAAATCTACGCAAGCGGACTGATATAAAACTAGTCAGAACTGACGGCTCCGACAATGAAAAAATAAGAAAAATACTAGCTAAACCCAACTTTAACAGGAGTATAAAATTTCCAGATGAATTGTCAGCATTACATGTAAACAAAACAAAATTAACATTAAACAAACCAATCTATGTTGGGATGTCAGTATTGGATTCATCAAAGTACATGATGTATGATTGGTACTATAATACTCTAAAGAAAAGATACGGGGATAAATGTAGTTTATTATACACAGACACTGACAGCTTGCTGGTAAAAATCAAAACAGATGATGCATACAAAGACATGGCTGAAATGAAAGATGAATATGATCTGAGTGATTATCCGCAAAACCATCCGCTGCACGATGATACAAACAAAAAAGTATTAGGCAAAATGAAAGACGAATGTGCTGGTGTTGCTATAGCTGAGTATGTTGGATTAAGACCCAAGATATATTCTATTTTGAGAGCGGATGAACAACTTATCAAAAAAGCAAAAGGAACAAAAAAATATGTAATCAAAAAACATATCAACTTTAAAAACTACAAGGATGCATTGTTTAACAAGAAAAAATACACCCATGATATGAATATGATACGCACGATGAAGCATCAAATATACGGCATAACAGTAAACAAAGTAACACTGTCACCGTTTTACTCAAAAAAATACATTCGAGCAGATGGAATTACAATAGATGCATATGGTTTTTATAACAAGAGGTCAATGACCTTGAAGCTCTACTGATTGATTTTGATTTCAGGAAGTAGTCGCTACAAACTGGTTTTTTGAAAATCTATTTTTAGCTGTGGTGGCCATCTTGAATTTTCGGCCGACCTGAAATTTTGCAAGGATCAATTAAACATCAAGAGCAAGATTCCTGTGAAGTTTCATGAAAATCCGTCAAGTAGTTTCAGAGGAGTAGTCGCTACAAGTTTTCATTATATAACTCTATGTAAACAAAGATGGCCGCTGGCAGCCATGTTTAACGTCGAATCAAAACGATTTTCGAGAAGGACCAACATCATGTCATGCTGATCATTTTAGAAAAAGTCCCATATCAATATCTCTTATAGTTTTCAAGAAGTAGTCGCTACAAACTTATTTTTTAAAAATCTATTTTTAGCCGTGGCGGCCATTTTGAATTTCCGGCCGACCTGAAATTTTTCTAAGATCAATTAGACATCAAGAGCAACATTCCTGTGAAGTTTCATGAAAATCCGTCAAGTAGTTTCAGAGGAGTAGTCGCTACAAATTTTCATTATATAACTCTATGTAAACAAAGATGGCCGCTGGCAGCCATGTTTAACGTCGAATCAAAACTATTTTCGACAAGGACCAACATCATGTCATGCTGATCATTTTAGAAAAAGTCCCATAGCAATATCCCTTAGAGTTTTCAAGAAGTAGTCGCTACAAACTTGTTTTTTAAAAACCTATTTTTAGATTTGGCGGCCATCTTGGATTTCACATCTACATGAATTTTTGCTAGGATCAACTAGACTTCATGGGCAACATTTCTGTAAAGTTTCATGAAAATCCATTAAGTAGTTTCAGAGGAGTAGTCGCTACAAAAAAAAGTTAACGGACGGACGGACGGACGGACAGACGGACGACGGACACCGCACCACGGCATAAGCTCTGCTGATCTCTGATCAGTAGAGCTAAAAACTTATGAATTTGGGTATCAGCAGGAACAATAAGTAATTCTTTTTTGACAAATCCTCTCTGCGGCGCTGGTAATTTCAAATAATAAACTCTTATGCCTTGCGTCACCATATAACTTTTAATCTTGTGAATATCTACACTCCACATTGGATCAGTTGCTCTGCGTCTTCCACCTTCTTGTTCCCCGGGTTGATATAAATATCTTACACTTGCATTCATACAGATAGGATCACCTTTTAATATTTTTGTTTCAACAGGAGGTTTTTTTTTTGTCTCCGCATTTATTGCTTTGACAATTTTTCAGCCATGATTATCATACAGAATTGCTACAAGCAATGCTACAATCAATGCTACAAGCAAAATAAGTCCCATATAGCCCCAAAATACACACAGACGATGTTAAACAATTACAGAACATGTCAAAATATATACAGACTATACTCAAACGATACCCAGACGATGTCAAAATATATACAGACGATGCTAAACAATCTTCAACTACACACAGAAGATTCCAAACAGTCATCAACTGCATACAAAAGATTTCAAACAGTATTTAACTGCATACAGACGATACTAAAATTGGTTGTGTTCTAATATTATTTTAAAATAATATTAAAATATATCATAATATAAAAACATGGAAAACAAAAGAGGATACTTGACACAAGAACAAATAGAACCAAGCGATGAAAAGATATAGAATTGGAAATGACAAACTAAGGAAGATATGGAACCCTCGTATTACAAGGGAGGACCCTCGTATTACAAGGGAGGACATTACAAGAGAGGAAGAGAATGAAAAAACATATACGGCAGACGAACTTATACCACATGACAACACAGAACGTGACAAAATATTAAAAGAAATAGCTACACCAGAAGATGTGGTGTATAATCTGGAAACCATAGCAGAAGAAAGTCGCAAACAGACGCAACTTCTCTCCCGTCTGTTGGAAAAACAAGAAGAAGAAACAGATGACATAGATTTGTTGCTGGAACAGCAGGAAGATGATGTTTTGGAAGACGAACAAGAAGAAGAAAAGAAACAAACATATTCCATGCAAGAGATAGGGAAAACGGTAAATGGTTTTAAAAATTTTGCATTCATATATATGGTTATAATGACAGCTATATCAGTTTTGGGGATAACATGGAAAAATGTAAAGACACCTAAACTACAGGCAACAGCTCCAGTAGAGACGCCTAAGCCAAGTTTGTTTAAGAAAGAACCAGACCCGTTTGATTTATTTTAAGGGGCTGTGTGCAACAGAGTTTTGACGTAATTCATCGGGAATTATAAAATAAGCTATTATAAACTTGAACTGCAGAAGGACCATCATGCAGAGCAGACTTTTGATGATGTGGATCAGGCCATGAAACAGTATTATTATATAACTGGTAAACATTTGCTTTTGGACCCGGAGCCTAAGTTGAGTGATTTCTATACACCATCTCCGGATCAACAGATTAGAGAAATTACGTTTATTGTGGTGGGCATGGCTGAATCTGGATTTGTGGCGTATAAATTGATTTCATAAACAAAATTAAGAAACTATAATTACTTTGGATGAGTTGGATAAATATTATAGTTTAAAACAGGATATCAAACAAAAGAAACTTGAAATTAGTGAAGTTCAAAAAAAAGAACTAGTGGAGCAGGGAAGAAAGGAAGCAATGGCAACCTTACAAAAAAGTCTAAAAAGTGTGTCATGAATTGTTTTAGTAATGTGTATGAGTACGATCCACCACCTTTGTATTCAAGGTCGGAAATGTAATTTTGATTACTTATAAAAAAAAAATTAAACTTGCAATCTTCACTACCCCTATTTTAAAAAAGTTTTAATAAATCAAGTAAATCACCATGGTGATTTATTATCTATGTATTTTGGGGTAGATACTTACTCAGGTTTGATTTTTTAAAATTTGAAAAACAAGTATTTTATTTCTTGTACATACTTGTTTTCAAATTTTAAAAAATCAAACCTGAGCAAGTAGGTACCCATTTCATATTTTGTTTTCAGATTTTAACAAATCAAACTTGAGTAAGTATCTACCATTTCATATCCCGAAGTATGTGAAAAGAAAATTTGAGCCAGAACCCCCAAAATACATATATATCAGTCTATCGAGTTTGGAGAGACTTTTTTATGACTAAACAGTTCGGCTAAATGTTATTCTGAGCGTTATCACATAAAGTCTACTTTCGGAATATTTAATAACAAAACCTTTCCCTACCCCTTTCATTTTTGTGCTCTTTTAGATTGTTTAGGATTTTAGTATCTGTGAAAAAGTTGTAGGATAGAAGTAATAACCGGGTGGGTACACGCAAAAGCAAGTTTGCACTTATAAATTAGTTCACCCACCTGAGTGGAGGTCGGGATGGGGCAGCAACGGGAGTACCCAGGGACATAGAAAAATGTTTAACTACCACCCTTAGAGAAACATTTTCCAGGGTAGTCCCCAATGTTGGTACTCTACCGGGTTCTGTCTTAAGTCAGTACCTCGGTGTCAACATTATTGGTCCAATTGGGCTTTACACGCAATATCCGTTCCCACCCGTTAAGGGTAAAAAGTAACAAGAAAGGAAGTGCAAAACCAGCAACAACACTTTTTAAAATATAATCAACAAATTTATTCAAATTGTACAATGAAAACTATTCACTTGCAGAATACACATAAATTAGCATTTCTTTAAAATCCGCCTTTAGATTAAAGTCCAAAAATATTAGCAAACGTCCCTTTAATCTAAATTGTACAGTGTCCCTTTAATCCAATTTTATTTTAAATCATGTCAACATCATCATTATAAACACTCATAGGTAACACCACCCATTAAGGAATGAAAATGTGTTGAATGTGTTGAAGGGTGATGTTGGTGGAGTGGAGGGGTGGCGGGTGTGGTGGGGTAGTGTGTGTGGGTGGGGGGGGGGGGAGTGGAGGGTGGCGGGTGTGCTAGGCTAGTTTGTGTGTTTTGGGGGTGGAGGTGGGGAGGTGATGGATGTGCACTGTTTTCGAGTGTGTTTTTCCAGGAAGAGTATTTTCGAAATTGTCCAGGGGACTGGGGTGTTGTCAAGACATATTTTCTATGGGAGGTGATTTTTATTTAAGCGAATGGGGTAATGAGGTCGGATGGAAGGGATTTTCGAGGTGTGTTGGGTGGCGGTAAAGAAAAAGGTCCAGGAAGGTATTTCCGAGATTTCGTTTAATACAAAAAAATCCATGGGTGTATTTTGTAGATTTTCTAGGGTTCTGGGTTTGAAAAAAACGCTTTCCATGGTAGCGTTATTGTTTCTGTGAGGGTATTTTTGAAGAACGAAATGTAGGGAGTATTTTGTTGACTTCCTATGGGATTTAAATCGAGAGTGTGGGTGTTGGGGTGTGGGTGGTTCGGATATTTTGGCTGAAACAGCCCATTCCTTTCAAACAGGAGATAATTTCTGACACATCCTCAGTGTGTTATTCCCGCCGAAGCCGCCCCCTCTCCACCTCGCAATCCCTCATTTTAAAAGTGAAAGTCCTTGTATCCTTTATGTCATTCAAATAGGGTAATACAGTTACATTCTATTTTCCTTTTATAATCATATTAAACATAAATCAAACTTAGTATTTGCTATATCAGTTGCAAAATCACAGCTTCAATCTCAAATAACTACACGTACACAATCTATGACTATTTCACCCGATAATGTTTGACCAATGAATGCCTTCTAGTTTGATCACGTGTATTAAATTGACGGCTGTGTAGCAGTCTAAATATAAGTTGGCTAGTGAATGATCATCTTTAACTGCATTAGCTATATTACATGATATTATATGTGTTTGCCACTTAAAACTATATAATAGTAATATATATGTCATATGTCACTAGTGCCGAGATTTTTTTAAAGTAGAACTACTTGCTAGGTCTTTATTAAATTCGATAAAGTTGGGATAAGTTCTTCTTCACGGACATAAAAACAACTATATTAGTGTTAACGAGCAAACAATCGAATACTCAAATAATTCAACGTGCATAAATGAATTATCAAACGTATATTTGCATGCAAGTACTCGTTGCTGGTTATAAAACAAGTTCGTATTCGAAAAGATGACAAATATCATAAAACATCACTGTTTTCCGCGACCATAAATGGCTACCGTGCACATCTCCTTACCAAAATGTGAGCAGATCACATACAGATGGCATATTTCAATGTTGCAGGTAAGATCTAAACACATTTTGCTGTGGACAGACGTGATTTGTTTTGGAAAATGAAAACAGTTTGCCTATTAAAATAAACTGCGAAACCTTGTACATACCTCGAAAACATTGTGTTTACTTTCTATATGGCGTTATCTATCTCCATAACGGACTGATTTCACTGTCTTATCCGAAAAACGGACGTCGAAATGTGATTATCCGATAGACCGCCGTGGTAAGGTGGTGTTACATAGAGTATTTAAAAGAAAATACAGAAACAATTATTAACGATTGTGAATCTACAAAAAAAACAAAAAAACTCCCTTTATGAACAAAATCTTGTTTTCATAAAAGAACATTCCTGTAAAGTTTCATGACAATCCATCAAATAGTTTCAGAGGAGTAGTCTCAACAAGTATTTTCCTATAAAAAGGATGGGCACTGACGGCTATGTTTTCCTATATGACTATGTAAACAAAATGGCCATGGCCATGTGTGACGTTGAATCAAAATGATTTGTGTTTAGGACTATGTCTCATGTCAGTCATTTTGGTAAAGGTACTAAATCAATACCGCTTATAGTCTATGTTTAGCTGTGGCGGACATTTTGAAAATCAGGTCACTTTGATTGTTACTTAGGACCAGCTAGACATCAAAATAAAAATTTCTGTAAAGTTTAGTGAAATCCATCAAATACATTTGGTGGATTTGTGTGTTTTTGTTTGTATGGTGTTTTACGTCATTTTCAATACATGTAAGGTGTCTGGTCGAAAGTAGAAACATGTCTAAATGAAAAGGAATCCGAAGTAATCTTGACTACAAGGAAATACCATTTAGATCATGGACAAAACCATATATACCATAGGGACATGTACTATAATATCAGCAAAATAAAAAAAAATCAAGCAAATACAAGAAAACTATCCCTAATTCCAATGCGTTTGTAGACACCTTGGAAAAAAACAAGTTAGAGCAGTCAATAGAAATCAACTATACTAGAAATACATATCCCCAAATAGCCAAGCATACATTTGAATAAAGCTACTGAATATATTGTTGAAATATATATGCTTTTTAATGTACGTGGGCATCTAGAATTTTAATAGGCACATATGCATTATGTTATGACATCAACACATGGATAGTTAGGAAGAGCGTTTTTAGCCAAATTGGGCGGTTTCTTTAATTAGAGTGCTTTTAACTTTCAGATGCTGGATAGTAAAGGCTAAACATCAGTTGAGAGATTAAAAAACGCACACTAACAAACGCACTCTAAAGAAAAGGAAACGCATTCTTGGTATTGTGTAGAGTGTCACAAATCGGGAGATTGAGACGGATTAACGTCTTACTTTTCACAACCGTTTTGAAAAGAAATATGTCAACCGATGAACTCGGAACATCGTTTGTATTTTAGGTAAGCATGGCTTCGACATCAAGAATGGCTTTCACAAAGTCAACGCAATCATGGGATATTAACAGTATATCAGATGTTTATACATCTCGGGCGCCTATACCTACCGGTAAGGTCGCCTATGCTTCGATAAACCACTCGAGCATAAGTTTGCTGGTGACAGTGCTGGTGACGGCTGGAATAATCTTAATCATCGGGCCACTAGTTTGTATCATAATACGTCGTCATCGTCGCTCTAAACAGGGTATCCATCAAAATGGAACAGTGTTTACTCTCCAGCCAGTAAATTCATCACTGGACCCTACATTAACAGATTTAGATGCTAGCGTGGCTGATGTACATATTGACATAAATGCAGACCCGAACGACCCGGGACCAGGACAATGGCCTGAGGCGGAGCCGCCACCTGACCTTTAGTTCACGATGTTAGAACTTGATCGGAGAACTCAACAGTAACACGATCCCGATTAATACGAAAATTGGTACGCTCTCTAGTCAGCGGACATATTAACCACTTACGTTTCACATACATATGAAGCTACTTTTTGCTAAATTACTTTTGATATATTTTTTGACAACTTTTCGGAAAGCATTAATTATTTCTATAGTCAATAAAACCGAGTCTGCTGCTTTATTCTTTTAATTCTGTTTGTTGCTCCCAAAGGATCACCTTTATCAGTATTTATTTTATATAAACTATATGTAATATACATTGTATATTCTAATATCTATTTAATGTATGTTTTATATCAATATGTTTTGTCAATATGATTTATATCAATATGTTTTGTCAATATGATTTATATCTTTTGTACATTTCACTTAATTTCTCATTTTGCAAATTGTTTATAACTATTTCAAAAGGGTCATTTGGGTTAATTGTTTGTTATCTTTACGGTTTTGCCATAAGCGTCTTGAATAAAGGGAAAGTATTTACATTACCATTATACATTTTTCACAAGGCGTCGTTTCGTATTATGAAGATATCATTAAAATGTGATCTGAAACGGAAGTCAACCAAATTTATAACAAATATTGATCATGATAAAATAGACGATTTTATTAACACGCTACGTGATTTCGAAATTAAAGGGGAAGTAACTCAGTCAGAAATGAATCACTCTGTTGATAAAATCTCAGATCTGTTTAAAAGCTGTGCATTCCGCACATTTGGTAATCGCAATGATAAGAAAAAATCACCGTATTAAGAAGAAAAATTACCGTCTTGGTTTGGAAATAAATGCAATAAAGCACGTAAGCAGTTCCACCGTGCAATGTTTCAGTATAAATTACGTAGATCAGAAATTAATAAAACAGATTTGAAAAAAGCCAGTAACAATTATAAAGCGACAGATTTCTAAAGTACAATTTCGAATTCAAAAACAAAAATATCATAAAATTAAAAAAGTTGGGGAAAACAAACCCAGGAAAATATTGTTAGGTTCTAAACGATATACAAAAAAATAGTGTTAATGCGCCATTAAACGAATTATATCAGCATTTCAAAGAAGCGAATGTTGATGCTTCAGTAAACGATAATGATGATGTTGATAACAATAATAATAATAATAATAATAATGATACTAATGATAATGATACTAATGATACTACTATTAATTATAATGATAATAATAATAATAATAATAATAATAATGATACTAATGATAATGATACTAATGAAACTACTATTAATTATAATAATAATAATAATAATAATAATAATAATAATGATACTAATGATAATGATACTAATGAAACTACTATTAATTATAATAATAATAATAATAATAATAATAATAATAATAATAATGATACTAATGATACTACTACTACTACTACTACGAATATTAATAATAATAATAGTAATAATAATAATAATGATACTAATAATAATGATACTAATGAGAATGATACTACTACTACTGCTACTACTACTACTGCTACTGCTACTGCTACTGCTACTACTACTACTGCTACTGCTACTGCTGCTGCTGCTGCTGCTGCTACTGCTGCTGCTGCTGCTGCTGCTGCTGCTGCTGCTGCTGCTGCAGCTACTACTGCTGCTGCTACTACTACTATCACTACTGCTACTACTACTACTGATACTACTACTACTAATAATAATAATTATAATGATACTAATAATAATTATATACTAATGATACGATACTACTACTACTACTACTACTAATAATAATAATAATAATAATAATAATGATACTAATGATACTACTTCTACTACTACTAATAATAATAATAATAGTAATAATAATAATAATGATAATAATAATAATGATACTAATAATAATGATACTTATGATACTACTACTACTAATAATAATAATAATAATGATACTAATGATACTAATGATAATGAACATCTTTCACCAATCTTATTTGCATTATATCTTAACGATTTAAATGACTTTTTTTGCAAGAAATGATACTGTGAATGGTATTAATCTTGAGGAAACTGAGGATACTATGTATACTAACTTGAAACTGTCTGTTCTTTTATATGCTGATGTCACAGTTATAGTATGCGAAAGTGCTGAGGATTTACAAAACGCTTTAAATACATATCAACTTTATTATGAAACCTGGAAATTAACTGTTAACAAAAGCAAAGACAAAGTGTTAATTTTTTTCAAAAGGTCGACAAAGACAATTTCATTTTATATATCAAGAAGAAGAATTAGAAATAGTTACAGAATATAAATATTTAGGATTTCTTTTTAGTAGAAGTGGCTCATATTTTAATGCCAAAAACATTATTGCAAACCAGGGACTTGGAGCATTTTACAGCTTAATGAAAAAAGCTAAACGTTTATTATTACATATTGACATGCAAATTGATATTTGTAACACAACTGTTAAACCTGTACTTCTTTACGGATGTGAAATATAGGGGATTGAAAATTTAGATGTCATAGAGCGAGTGCAATTTAAAGTTTTTAAAATATATACTAAATGTTAAAAAAAAGTACACACCTAACTGCATTGTATTCGGAGAAACTGGCGTTATGCCAATTTCAATTGATATATCATCACGTGTTACCTCATTCTGGGTAAAGTTAGTTGTCAAAAATGAGAAACAATTGTCTTTTAGTATATATTCTATCATGCACAAACAATTAATGAAACACGGATTGATATTGCTAAAAAGAGTTTTTGTTGGCTTAATGGTATCAGAATTATTCTTATTAAATGTGGCTTTAATGGTATTTGGACAAGCCACGTTTTCACAAATCAAAAAAATCTCTTTATGTATGTCAAAAGCTGAAAGACTTGTTCCTTAATGAATGGTATAACACCATACAAACATCAAGCGGATGTACAACATTTAGGCTTTTAAAAGATACATTTAACTTTGAAAATTGTTTAACAAGTACTCCAAACAGACTTCTAAAATGTCTAATTAAATTAAGAACGAGAAGTCATAAACTACCTATAGGAACAGGAAGATGGAACACTGTAGACAGAGAGAACAGAACATCTGTAATCGAGATACAGGAGATGAATATCATTATCTTCTTGTTTGTAACGAATTTTCAGAATCGCGATCACTACTTTTAAAATCGAAGTTGTATTCCCGACCAAACATCATTAAATTCAAAAAGTTAATGAACACAGCGACCAAAACAGAATTTAGGAAACTTTGTGAGTTCGTTAAAATTATTGTAATATTTTTTTTCAATAATAACCTTGTACCTTGTAACAGTTTACCATAACCCTATGAATCAAACGTGAGTGCAGAGGACCCTAGACAACACCTTTTCCCAGGCTTTCGTTTTCGTGGTGTTGACCAGCGGGGTACCTCTAAATAAGATTCTTCAAATTAATTCTTAATTAACCATACTCTATACAAAACAATGACGATTAGTGAAGATGAAAAAAAATCTTACCTGTAAACATTTATTCGAATACTACTTAATCCCTGGAAAACTTTTATTTATAAATAACGCCTTATACATAGATATAGACAGGCGCACATAAGTCTCGTGCATGTAGTGATGCACAAAGCAGACGAAAATGTCACGTGTCTATAACAAGTATTTAGTAGTATTTAATCGAACTTGTGCATTGAAATAGTTAAAGGGAGGTGAGCACATTTTAATTTTTAGAATGTTCCTTACTTTGCACGTGCGCAGCAACAGGTGTTTCACTTACAGATTTTACACCGACAAGTAATCATTTGCTGCTCAGCACTGATGATCAGAGAAACCAAGCTATTTGTATGCTCAGGGCGGGGTCAATGGTAAACAACGTCGCGCGTCATTTTGGCTGCTCCAGGCAGACTATTCATAATCTTGTGAACCGGTACAACATTACTGGGTCTGTCAGAGATCGTGCAAGACCCGGTCGCGCACGTGCGACAACGTTTCGTACTGATCGCGTTATCACGTTGACTCACCTACGTAATCGTTTTTTACCAGCAACCATTACTGCTCGGCGTTACGGGGTCCATGCACAGACGATCATAAATCGTTTGAGACAGAACCAAGTTCCTATTCGTGCTCGTCGTCAGCAGATTTTCACACCTCGTCACCGAGCTTCCAGACTGTTATGGGCACGACGTCATTTGCATTTCACGCGCAATCAGTGGCAATCGGTACTTTTCAGCGAAGTGTCTCTGTTTACTGTCAGCCTGCATATGCAGATGGCAGAATACGCATATATCGCCGTAGAAATGAACGACTTGCAGATTGTTGTATTCGGGAGAGAGACAGATTTGGTGGTGGCAGTATTATGGTCTGGGATGGGATAATGGGAAATCTGAAAACTGATATGGTCATAATCCAAGGAAATGTCAATGCTCAACGTTACATCAATGTTTTAAACAACACAATGATACCATTCATGCAAAATAACGGACCTGGCACTTTCCAGCATGACAATGCAAGTCCTCACACGGAGCGTATAACCACATAATTCCTTGCTCAAAATAACGTTAACGTCTTGCCTTGGCCCGCTTTATCCCCGGACCTGAACCCCATAGAACACATATGGGAAGAATTGGGTCGGAGGGCCAGGTCCAATCATCAAATTGATACCATAAATGACCTCCAAAATGCACTTCTGTTAGAATGGCAACGTATTCAAAACGCGCTCATACAACGTTACGTAATTTCAATGAGGCGACGTATTCTGCAATGCATTCGTAAAAATGGGAGTCACACTGGTTACTGATGCTTTTTATAACATCACTTAGCGCGCTCAGTCAGTAATTTCTTGTTTCCAAATGCTGTGTGATCATTTTCATTTTTCAGGAGTTTTCATTACGACCCCTCTCAACTTAATTGTTCATAAAAAATTATGCAATATCTGATTTTTATCCAATAAATTACACAAACACATCGATATGGCATTGAAGCTTCGATAACAAAAAAATTAACCCCGAATATACATTTATCAACAAAATATATACTTTTGAAGTCTATGTAAAGTTTTCATTTTGGGTCAGTGTTGTAGTTTAATATTTTATTTGCGTCTCATTGTTTACAATCAAATATATACATTATTTCATACATAAAACATAAATTGTAAACACCATTCTAAAGGTATTATAGGAGACGATAGTATTGCACATTAACATATAACATTCAATAATTCATATCAAAGCATAATTATCATTTTGGCCTGTACAGGAGTTACTAATAATACATTTAATGTGATAAGAATTGGACAACTATTGTTAATCAACCTTATGAGTATCATATATATGATACTCAAAGTTTAAAATGCCATTAAAATGAGTTTGGGTAAACTGTGAAATTTGTAAATAAGCACCCGGGGAGTATCCACCTAATAAGCGCAAATAAAGAAATACTAAAAGATCCGTTATCACATCAGGTCAGACATAAATTGAACTGATTAACAATAACTGTCCAACAATAAATAAAACACAGTACATTTAAGTCGTCAGATTAAAACAATGTAACATTATTTATAGAGATAATAATTTACAGTTTGTAAAATCACGTAACAGGTTTTGGCACACACTCTTACCATTCCCTGGCTGGAAAACAATATTTCGATTTTTTCTAAATCGTTTAAAGTATTAAAATCAGGACGGATCGTATAAGCTTTGCTTACCAAAGCCTCTCTAATATTATTATAAAAACTGCACTTAAGTATAGCATGAATTTCATCCACAACACCTGTCTTACATAGTGGGCATACCCGATCATTTTCTTTAATGCGTTCATATCGCCCTGTCTCTAATCGCAAAGGTGCAACACCGCATTTAAACCTTGCGAATGCGGACCGCTGGTGCAAAGGTAATATAACTTTGCAATAATTCTCAGTGCAATAATCTGACTTAAACACTTTATATGTTCTTAACTTGTTACGACCGTTGTTATTTTGACCTGTAACTCGATGTATGCATAGTTTCTATTCCTCTACATGTGTACTCATCATAAAGTTAACTACAGAAACAATAAATACATTTTTGGATGGTTTGTTATTCATATCAGTAAATCGAGAATCAATATTGTCAAGACTGCTTTTAACGCTATAATAACACCAGTTTTTACACGATATTTTAGCCTTATGTAAGGCCCATATAAAAATGCGCTTGTTAAGTCTTACATTATTCGTATGGACATTGCGGTACCAAAGTTTTCAAATGCATTTCCACTATTAATAAAAGCTGGTTGCCAGCCCATGTCACCGTAAATAGCAGCGGTTGGTGTATACTTTCCCTTACCTAAGAAAAACCGCATAGCCCTGTTTTGTACAACATTAATACAAGAATATGATTTGCAACGCCATATAGCAGCACCATACGAGATAACGGGCCATACTAATGAGCCATATAGCTTAATAAAAACATCATATGGCATACCGCCTAGACTCTTATACTTGGCAATTAACAGACCCAGAGCACGACTTGCAATTTGAGCTACTACTTTTGCTGTAACGTTGTAATCTAAGTGCTCTGTTTATACTATTCCAAGATAAACATATTTATCAGTGATATCAATGTTTTCTGATCCACAAGAAAAAACGGACGTTGAAGTTGGAACTGAATTTGGTCTAAAATGAACAATTTTACTTTTAGCATTATTAACAGACATACGATTTGTATCACACCAACTATTCAGTTCGTTGGGCATATATTGAAGATCATGTTAATTTTCTGCCAATAAGACAATATCATCTGCAAACAACAGTATACTCACTTTCGCATTACCAATATCAATGCCTGTCCCTAAAGCTTTAATACGGACAGCAAGATCATTAATAAATAAATTGAAGAGTAAAGGGGACAATGAACATCCCTGACGCAATCCTGAATTAACATCAAACCAATCAGTATAATGATTGTTTATCCGTACACATGCAGAAACATATACATATACAGATTTGATAGCAATTAACATTTTACCAGATATGCCAAGAGTACTTAATCGTTTCCACAGTTTATCTCTAATGATAAAATCATAAGCTTTACTAAAATCAACAAAAGCACAAAAAGTAGACATTTTCTTTTTCTTTCTCGTTTCAATAATGTGTGTTAAGGAAGAAACATGGTCTATAGTTCTTCGTTTCTGCCGAAAGCCATTCTGTTCATCTACTTATTTATCATTTGACTCGGACCAAACAGTAAGGCGATTATTAATGATAGAACTATACAATTTATACATCGAACAAGCAAGTGAAATGCCTCTGTACGAAAGGGGGTCCTTTGGATCAACGGAGTTTGATTTTGGAATAGGATTGATTTAGCATTTTACCCCATACTGCAGGTATACGACCTAAGTTAAAACATACATTACATAGGGTGTGCAAAAACAGAATAGAAGTAATATTCTTTAAAACATCAACTGGTATTATATCCACTCCAAAAGCTTTGCGTAGTTTTGCATTGTCAATAACCTTTTTAACTTCCAATTTAGATATTTCTGAGTTTAAACTACTATCATACTCAGTACTACCGTTTGAATCTTGGTCTGAATCCTGCTGTTCAGATGTACCTTCCCTATTTAAACGATTTGCATAATCCCGTTCCCATCTGTTTAAAACATCCTTTACATCCATAGATAAACTACTATCATCCAACAGTACCTCCATTGGAATACGATTATTCTTGGTTTGACTAATACATATAACTAAAGATCTATTTAGTATACACATATATTGGAGAGTTTTTTATGTATTTGTTGGCAAATAAATGCATGGCAAAATAAGTCGAAACAAATACATATTTAAACAAAAACAAAGAGTATTACATTACAAAATGCATATTATCTATTTGACTGATGCTTTTAATAAATTCACACAATTTTCTAAACTCTGAATTATTTTTGGTGTTTATGAATTTATAAATTTTTTACACATTGGGTCTTTTAAAATATTCTGGACTGATATATTTATTACGTTGAGTTTTGAATTCGCGGTATACAAACAGATAATGGAACTCATCTCCTATATCCATTTTACAAAGCTTGCATATTCTACGATTATACGGAGTTTTATTCTAATTGCCAGTTTCAACTGGTAACCTGAGATTTCTTGTTCTGAATTTGGTTATATACTTTAACAAACAATATGGTGCGTTGTTAAGATAGTTTTCAAAGCAAAATTTATGTTTAAATAAACGATAGGAGGTGCTGTTGCTCGAGTTCATTAAAATACCACTCATTTAAGAATACATCTTTGATTTTTTGATTTACTGAACACTTCAACCATTTAGTATTGGAAAAGGTCTGCGAATCCCATACTCTACTTAGGCCACATTTAATCATTATGTCTCTGATCTTATTTAGCCACTGAAAGTTTATTTTTGCAATAGTTGATACGCTATATTTGAAATGGCTGAGTAGTATTTCATAATTTAAGCTTGAACGTTTAGCTCTTTCTGGATCGTTAATTTTTGCCCAAAACGAAATTACTCTAGTTTGAATATCTACTGATACTGGAAATACCCCTGTTTCCCCGTATAACATATAATTTGCAGTAGATTTCTTTACCCTGTCAATTACATCAAGATTTCCATACCCCCAAATTATAAAAGAATGGGTTTAATAGTTTTATCGAATAAATCTATTTGCATGTATATCGGTAATGACAAATGTCTAGCTTTCTTGAGTTGACTGTATAGAGCTCTGGTAGCCTGATTAGAAATATGTTTCTTTGCCACATAAAAGAGCCACTTCTACTAAAATATATACCTAGATACTTATATTCTGTTACAATATGAATTGGATCACCATTAAACGTAAACTTATAATTAAATTGTCTACCTTTTGAGAAAACCAGCACTTTAGATTAATCTATGTTTACTGTAAGTTTCCTTTCATAACAATACAATTTATAAACATTCAACGCATTCTGTAAATCTTTCTCACTTTCACACAAAATAACTATACCATCAGCATATAACAAAACAAACAATTTAAAAAACATGTACACTTGATCAAGTGTGCATGAGGGTGGCAGTATGTACCATCGACAATATCACTATTGCGCAGAAAATCGTGTATATCGTCTAGATATAGTGAAAACAAAATTGGCGAAAGATGTTCACCTTGCCGTACTCCTACATTAGAGGAGAAATAATCGGAATGTGTTCCATTTACAGTTACACGTGATTTTATATTATTATACATACTTTTAATTAAGTCAAAACATTTTCCCATTATTTCGTGCCTTGACAGTTTATACCATAACGCTGCTCTCCATACTTTGTCGAAAGCTTGTTTCAAATCAATAAATGCACAAAATAGTTTCTTTTTATTGGTGTTTAATAATTGTATAAGGCTGTGTAAAATAAAAATATTAACGGTTGTAGAAAAATCTTTCCTAAATCGTGCTTGATGTTCAGTTATTACATCATGCGTATCTAAAAACGTCTGTAGACGTATATTTATAATTGTTATAAAACGTTTTCCGAAGCAACGTAACAATGTGATTGGTCTATAATATCTGGGATCAAACGAATGCCCCTTATTTTAAAATAGGATTAATAATTCCTATAGTCCAATCTTCTGGCACTATGCTTGTATCAAATATAATATTGAAAAGCTTAACATATAACTGTCTCATGATAGGTAGTGTATGTTGTTATTCTTTAATTGTTTGACCGCATTCTCTATTTCTACTTCGGTAATTACAAAGTCAATTTCGTCGTTGACACTCTCATTAAGATTTTTTTATGCATTTATAAACTGTTTCGGGTTTGTCTAAATTAGTAACGTCTGAGTCATAATTAGCATTTTTTAAAAACTGGAACAAGTCTTTCAAAGACGCATTAACGTTTTCCACTTTTATTTCCAGATAAAATTTTCCAATATTTTTTTGGATCGGATTTACCTAGTTTACGTATTTTTTTGAACATTTTCTTTCTTGAATTTATTATAAAACAATCGCATTGTATCTTTATAAAGCTTACTATTGTTTTTTAGATTTATCTTATTAGCATACGTTTTCTACGTTTATATAAATATTTAGCGCGATGCAACTGCTTTCTTACCTTTTTGCATTTGTTTCCGAACCAATTTGGCAGTTTGATATTTTCATTGTTATTAATATTGCTATGATAAGAGTAGCCGAAACTGTCCTTAGCTGAAGAGACAAATATATGAGATATGTATTTAACAACCACAGTGATATCCGATTGTGAAATTTCTTGTGTTAGTTCCAGTCCACATAACTTTTGCAGAGCTGACCCTACGGCGGAAATACTAATGTTATCAACAAATAGTTCTGCATTTGAACTATCCCACAGTTTTTCCTTCGGGCTTTCGTCTGCATTAACAGTGTTACGAACAATATCATTGAAGGAAAACGTTAGTGTGACTGCATTATGAGCCTCAGAGTATAATTCGCAAAAATCAATTACATTTAATTGATCTACTTCATGAAACACATTAGCACTACAAATGAAATAGTCTACAATGCTAACACCCAAATTGTCTACTTTTTAATCCACATACATTTAATTAAGAACCGTTACTTGTTTACAATATAAATCACTTCGTGAAAACCCGTTGTCAAGGCCACCTTTTTCTGATATTTAGTTTTTTGCACTTAATGTTCATAAAAAATATTCTAAGTCCGCAAACTCTCATCGAAAACATTAGAATATTTTCTAAGTCCGAGAACAGTGAAATGTTGAAAGGCCGAAAGGCCACCATTTTCTGATATTTACTTTTCGTGTTAAAGTACAACAAACATTGTAGTGCAAACCGTTTTCTGATCAAACTTTTCTAAGTACAACAAACAGTGTAGTGCAACTTTTAAAGGCCGAAAGGCCACCATTTTCTGATATTAATTTTTGTGTTCATGTACAACAAACAGTGTAGTGCAAACCGTTTTCTGAACATGCCCTTCTGGCAAAAGTGGAGCACCGAAAGTGAAAGCTACGATGCCGATGGCTTGCATGAACGGCAATTATTGTGTTTATCGATAATTAAAAGTGTGCATTCTGGAGTACCTCCTGCTGCCATTCTTTTATAAAACAATAAAACACATCAATGCTCCTCTGAAGGGGTTGGGGCACGGCTCTATATGACCGGGATATGACATAACAGTACTAACGCTGTATTGTAATGAAATAACTTGTCGTCCATGTAAGGCTATCGATTATACACTGCAGTTATCGATTTGTACTAGGCTTATCGTGAAGCGAGAGACCTGCGGTGCGGCACACAAATTTACACTGCAAACAGACATTATATATCCATATTGTATATTTTATATCACCAGAAAGCCAAATAAATAACCTATCTAATGGTGGAATTTTATTCCAAATAACGGTTAGATAAATAGGCAATATCTCGAGATAGAAACTAATAAAACTTTTTTTATTATTTCTTAACAAGTTTACGCAAATAGCCCTGCGTCTTTTGTTGGCCATGGTACAAATGTTATTAAATAAATATGTAAATTATTTATATGATGAGAAAGCCAAACAAAACATCGTCCTAATGGCTCTATTTTATTTCGAATAATGATTAATTAAACGAGAGAGATCGCGAGTTGGAAAAAGTTTCCTAGGCTATTTTTTTTTCTCAAAGCAATTTCGCAATTACTGTGCTATTTTATGCTTTTTATTGCTGTATAAACAAATTCATTAATATTTAAATGATGGTCAAATAAATAATCTTCATCGTGATTGTGTTGATACTTTTTTAAATAAGGAAAATCTCGAATCGGCAAACAAAATATAACGCAAATACATATATATTTGAACAACTGGCAACATCTCGAGTTGATTGTGTTGATGCTTTTTAAATAAGGACAATCTCGAATCGGCAAACAAAATATAACGCAAATACATATATATTTGAACAACTGGCAACATCTCGAGTTGATTGTGTTGATACTTTTTTAAATAAAGAAAATCTCGAATCGGCAAACAAAATATAACGCAAATATAGAGGATCTTAAACTCGTTCCTATTTCATATAAGATTTATGAAACGAGTTATGAATTATTTTAATTTTAACGAGCCTTTTGGAACGAGTTTAAGATCCGTTTTGTCACATAACATTATAATCAAATTAGTAAAAATTAATTCAGATGGACATAGAACCGCCACGACGTCAGACACATTTTAGCGCCAAAACGTCATACAATATGTGACGTCGTAACGTCGCGTCTCACACATAACGTCTCACACCACAATTAATTTTCCATAGGGTCCCATTGTAATGTTTTCGTTCGTGGCATAGAGATAAAAAAGATTTTGCAACATGTATTTATGCTTAAATTCTTCATTGATCCAATATCTGCAAGCTATTAACTTTTAACGAATATTTACCAGATTGAACTTTTTTTAACTTCATGTTTGCGTGACACCTATCAACATTTAGACAAAAATACAACCCCGTGGAGATTAGACCCATGATGTGTAAAATGAGGCAGAATTAGCTAGAAATCTTATATCAACATGCATTTTTCTGGGATCTCTTCCTAAAATGCTGTAGATTTAGAACCTGGTAAAGATAAATCAATGTATCCTGTAAAATGTAGAAAAGCGAACTTGTTTTTTTTATCTACCTCCTTCATCTGTAGGGCAGGAGTATTCAAGGGAGATAAAAGTGGTGTGAGTCCTTAAGGTCATTTTTTTTTCTAATGATCACCTCAATAATAATTGAACATGTATACAAATCAATTACACGCTGAAAAGTGCTAAAAGTTTGATTCCATGTTTATTGCTTTTTAAATTATTCAAGTTTTAGTGACCTAGGGTATTGGTCGAAATTCAGGCCGAGCACCTTTAATATTTTGAAAATCTACAGTAGTGATAAGGATTTTGCATTTTCCTGGTCGTTTGTGCTCAGCTATGTCTGAAACTTTCAAATATACATGAAAAGGCATCTCTTCATCTGAATATAGCATAAAAATGATATTTAAGAAATGATTATTGAGAAAAATGCTGAAAATAATAAACTCAAACTAAGGGTTACCCGTCAAAATTTTGATTTTCCAGGAAAAGTAACAGTCTCTCGCTTTAATTTTGACATTTTTTCAAAGTAGTCTGTCTTCATTGATATGTGTGTTTGTTTTACAAGCCAATAGCTGTAAAATAAAGCTAAAATTATGCTTATTCCTGTATTGGTTTTGAAAACATAGTTAATTTTTAGTTAAACATGGTATCAAGTAAAATTTCTGCTAATTCCTGCAATATGAAGATAACTTGAAGTAACTATACATACACAGACGGGATTTCTGAATAACCGTGTTAACTGTGTCCTCACATGTCTGAAACGTTCACAGATACACAAGCAAGGCTTAGAGGTGAAGGATGTAAGGTACCCGTTCTGCAGCTCTAAAGCGCAAGAGCTTAGAGATGAATGATGGAAATTCCCATTCTGAAGCTCTAAATTGCAAGGCATTAGAGATGAATGATGAAAGATACCTGTTCTGCAGCTCTAAAGCGCAATGCCTTAGCATTAAAGGATGAAAGATACTCGTTCTGCAGCTCTAAAGCGCAATACCTTAGAGATGACGGATGCAAATGCCATTCTGCAGCTCTAAAGCGCAATGCCTTAAGAATAACGAATAAAGATACCCATTCTGCAGCTCTTTCTTAACGTCTCACACCACAATTAATTTTCCATAGGGTCCCATTGTAATGTTTTCGTTCGTGGCATAGAGATAAAAAAGATTTTGCAACATGTATTTATGCTTAAATTCTTCATTGATCCAATATCTGCAAGCTATTAACTTTTAACGAATATTTACCAGATTGAACTTTTTTTAACTTCATGTTTGCGTGACACCTATCAACATTCAGACAAAAATACAACCCCGTGGAGATTAGACCCATGATGTGTAAAATGAGGCAGAATTAGCTAGAAATCTTATATCAACATGCATTTTTCTGGGATCTCTTCCTAAAATGCTGTAGATTTAGAACCTGGTAAAGATAAATCAATGTATCCTGTAAAATGTAGAAAAGCGAACTTGTTTTTTTTATCTACCTCCTTCATCTGTAGGGCAGGAGTATTCAAGGGAGATAATAGTGGTGTGAGTCCTTAAGGTCATTTTTTTTTCTAATGATCACCTCAATAATAATTGAACATGTATACAAATCAATTACACGCTGAAAAGTGCTAAAAGTTTGATTCCATGTTTATTGCTTTTTAAATTATTCAAGTTTTAGTGACCTAGGGTATTGGTCGAAATTCAGGCCGAGCACCTTTAATATTTTGAAAATCTACAGTAGTGATAAGGATTTTGCATTTTCCTGGTCGTTTGTGCTCAGCTATGTCTGAAACTTTCAAATATACATGAAAAGGCATCTCTTCATCTGAATATAGCATAAAAATGATATTTAAGAAATGATTATTGAGAAAAATGCTGAAAATAATAAACTCAAACTAAGGGTTACCCGTCAAAATTTTGATTTTCCAGGAAAAGTAACAGTCTCTCGCTTTAATTTTGACATTTTTTCAAAGTAGTCTGTCTTCATTGATATGTGTGTTTGTTTTACAAGCCAATAGCTGTAAAATAAAGCTAAAATTATGCTTATTCCTGTATTGGTTTTGAAAACATAGTTAATTTTTAGTTAAACATGGTATCAAGTAAAATTTCTGCTAATTCCTGCAATATGAAGATAACTTGAAGTAACTATACATACACAGACGGGATTTCTGAATAACCGTGTTAACTGTGTCCTCACATGTCTGAAACGTTCACAGATACACAAGCAAGGCTTAGAGGTGAAGGATGTAAGGTACCCGTTCTGCAGCTCTAAAGCGCAAGAGCTTAGAGATGAATGATGGAAATTCCCATTCTGAAGCTCTAAATTGCAAGGCATTAGAGATGAATGATGAAAGATACCTGTTCTGCAGCTCTAAAGCGCAATGCCTTAGCATTAAAGGATGAAAGATACTCGTTCTGCAGCTCTAAAGCGCAATACCTTAGAGATGACGGATGCAAATGCCATTCTGCAGCTCTAAAGCGCAATGCCTTAAGAATAACGAATAAAGATACCCATTCTGCAGCTCTTTCTTAACGTCTCACACCACAATTAATTTTCCATAGGGTCCCATTGTAATGTTTTCGTTCGTGGCATAGAGATAAAAAAGATTTTGCAACATGTATTTATGCTTAAATTCTTCATTGATCCAATATCTGCAAGCTATTAACTTTTAACGAATATTTACCAGATTGAACTTTTTTTAACTTCATGTTTGCGTGACACCTATCAACATTCAGACAAAAATACAACCCCGTGGAGATTAGACCCATGATGTGTAAAATGAGGCAGAATTAGCTAGAAATCTTATATCAACATGCATTTTTCTGGGATCTCTTCCTAAAATGCTGTAGATTTAGAACCTGGTAAAGATAAATCAATGTATCCTGTAAAATGTAGAAAAGCGAACTTGTTTTTTTTATCTACCTCCTTCATCTGTAGGGCAGGAGTATTCAAGGGAGATAATAGTGGTGTGAGTCCTTAAGGTCATTTTTTTTTCTAATGATCACCTCAATAATAATTGAACATGTATACAAATCAATTACACGCTGAAAAGTGCTAAAAGTTTGATTCCATGTTTATTGCTTTTTAAATTATTCAAGTTTTAGTGACCTAGGGTATTGGTCGAAATTCAGGCCGAGCACCTTTAATATTTTGAAAATCTACAGTAGTGATAAGGATTTTGCATTTTCCTGGTCGTTTGTGCTCAGCTATGTCTGAAACTTTCAAATATACATGAAAAGGCATCTCTTCATCTGAATATAGCATAAAAATGATATTTAAGAAATGATTATTGAGAAAAATGCTGAAAATAATAAACTCAAACTAAGGGTTACCCGTCAAAATTTTGATTTTCCAGGAAAAGTAACAGTCTCTCGCTTTAATTTTGACATTTTTTCAAAGTAGTCTGTCTTCATTGATATGTGTGTTTGTTTTACAAGCCAATAGCTGTAAAATAAAGCTAAAATTATGCTTATTCCTGTATTGGTTTTGAAAACATAGTTAATTTTTAGTTAAACATGGTATCAAGTAAAATTTCTGCTAATTCCTGCAATATGAAGATAACTTGAAGTAACTATACATACACAGACGGGATTTCTGAATAACCGTGTTAACTGTGTCCTCACATGTCTGAAACGTTCACAGATACACAAGCAAGGCTTAGAGGTGAAGGATGTAAGGTACCCGTTCTGCAGCTCTAAAGCGCAAGAGCTTAGAGATGAATGATGGAAATTCCCATTCTGAAGCTCTAAATTGCAAGGCATTAGAGATGAATGATGAAAGATACCTGTTCTGCAGCTCTAAAGCGCAATGCCTTAGCATTAAAGGATGAAAGATACTCGTTCTGCAGCTCTAAAGCGCAATACCTTAGAGATGACGGATGCAAATGCCATTCTGCAGCTCTAAAGCGCAATGCCTTAAGAATAACGAATAAAGATACCCATTCTGCAGCTCTTTCTTAACGTCTCACACCACAATTAATTTTCCATAGGGTCCCATTGTAATGTTTTCGTTCGTGCATAGAGATAAAAAAGATTTTGCAACATGTATTTATGCTTAAATTCTTCATTGATCCAATATCTGCAAGCTATTAACTTTTAACGAATATTTACCAGATTGAACTTTTTTTAACTTCATGTTTGCGTGACACCTATCAACATTTAGACAAAAATACAACCCCGTGGAGATTAGACCCATGATGTGTAAAATGAGGCAGAATTAGCTAGAAATCTTATATCAACATGCATTTTTCTGGGATCTCTTCCTAAAATGCTGTAGATTTAGAACCTGGTAAAGATAAATCAATGTATCCTGTAAAATGTAGAAAAGCGAACTTGTTTTTTTTATCTACCTCCTTCATCTGTAGGGCAGGAGTATTCAAGGGAGATAATAGTGGTGTGAGTCCTTAAGGTCATTTTTTTTTCTAATGATCACCTCAATAATAATTGAACATGTATACAAATCAATTACACGCTGAAAAGTGCTAAATGTTTGATTCCATGTTTATTGCTTTTTAAATTATTCAAGTTTTAGTGACCTAGGGTATTGGTCGAAATTCAGGCCGAGC
Source organism: Cyrtodaria siliqua (assembly GCA_037043455.1). Classification (NCBI taxonomy): domain Eukaryota; kingdom Metazoa; phylum Mollusca; class Bivalvia; order Adapedonta; family Hiatellidae; genus Cyrtodaria; species Cyrtodaria siliqua. Next base: position 1,622 of record JAWPHD010002128.1, on the reverse strand, counting down.
ACCTTTAATATTTTGAAAATCTACAGTAGTGATAAGGATTTTGCATTTTCCTGGTCGTTTGTGCTCAGCTATGTCTGAAACTTTCAAATATACATGAAAAGGCATCTCTTCATCTGAATATAGCATAAAAATGATATTTAAGAAATGATTATGAGAAAAATGCTGAAATAATAAACTCAAACTAAGGGTTACCCGTCAAAATTTTGATTTTCAGGAAAAGTAACAGTCTCTCGCTTTAATTTTGACATTTTTCAAAGTAGTCTGTCTTCATTGATATGTGTGTTTGTTTTACAAGCCAATAGCTGTAAAATAAAGCTAAAATTATGCTTATTCCTGTATTGGTTTTGAAAACATAGTTAATTTTTAGTTAAACATGGTATCAAGTAAAATTTCTGCTAATTCCTGCAATATGAAGATAACTTGAAGTAACTATACATACACAGACGGGATTTCTGAATAACCGTGTTAACTGTGTCCTCACATGTCTGAAACGTTCACAGATACACAAGCAAGGCTTAGAGGTGAAGGATGTAAGGTACCCGTTCTGCAGCTCTAAAGCGCAAGAGCTTAGAGATGAATGATGGAAATTCCCATTCTGAAGCTCTAAATTGCAAGGCATTAGAGATGAATGATGAAAGATACCTGTTCTGCAGCTCTAAAGCGCAATGCCTTAGCATTAAAGGATGAAAGATACTCGTTCTGCAGCTCTAAAGCGCAATACCTTAGAGATGACGGATGCAAATGCCATTCTGCAGCTCTAAAGCGCAATGCCTTAAGAATAACGAATAAAGATACCCATTCTGCAGCTCTTTCTTAACGTCTCACACCACAATTAATTTTCCATAGGGTCCCATTGTAATGTTTTCGTTCGTGGCATAGAGATAAAAAGATTTTGCAACATGTATTTATGCTTAAATTCTTCATTGATCCAATATCTGCAAGCTATTAACTTTTAACGAATATTTACCAGATTGAACTTTTTTTAACTTCATGTTTGCGTGACACCTATCAACATTTAGACAAAAATACAACCCGTGGAGATTAGACCCATGATGTGTAAAATGAGGCAGAATTAGCTAGAAATCTTATATCAACATGCATTTTTCTGGATCTCTTCTAAAATGCTGTAGATTTAGAACCTGGTAAAGATAAATCAATGTATCCTGTAAAATGTAGAAAAGCGAACTTGTTTTTTTTATCTACTCCTTCATCTGTAGGGCAGGAGTATTCAAGGGAGATAATAGTGGTGTGAGTCCTAGACGTTGTTTACTTTCGTGACGTCATCGCTTTAACGTCGTTAAATTTGGCGGATATTTTAATAAAATAAACGTATTTTGTCACTATGTTCAGTTTGATTCCATGTTTATTGCTTTTTAAATTATTCAAGTTTTAGTGACCTAGGGTATTGGTCGAAATTCAGGCCGAGCACCTTTAATATTTTGAAAATCTACAGTAGTGATAAGGATTTTGCATTTTCCTGGTCGTTTGTGCTCAGCTATGTCTGAAACTTTCAAATATACATGAAAAGGCATCTCTTCATCTGAATATAGCATAAAAATGATATTTAAGAAATGATTATTGAGAAAAATGCTGAAAATAATAAACTCAAACTAAGGGTTACC